>CM065683.1:3448957-3508846 GCA_017654935.2 Phymorhynchus buccinoides
GTGTTTCTTCCGTCAAGGGGCCGCAACTCTCCATCATACGATTCGATCTCAATGCCTTAAACATTTGGGGGTCTTGTGAAATCAACTGTCTAAATGTAAATGATGAAAATCTACTCAGTTTGTTCATAGATCTTGTAGTCAGCCCTCCGCCAAGGGAGAATCGCCAATTTGACGGTTTGATTTCTAGGAAACCAGAGCAAAGGGAGTGTGCAATCTCTGTAAAGGGGGTTTTCCTGGTGATCTCGGAGTGTTTTCTTAACAAAAACTCATCGTCAGGGTGCCCCTTTAAATTAGGGCCTATATGATGCGATGTGGGGTGTGTTTTCAGGCGGGGCGTTGAAGGCGACCTTCGGCCTGATTCCTCTGTCGGGGTTAGCGTTCGTCACGGTGTACAGTCTACGGCGGGGCAACAGGGGGCGCTGAGTATGGAACAGTTCACCGTGTTCGCACAACAACTCCCAGGTGAGATGGCGTAGGCCTTATGCTAGTCTGTCGTTTCCGACAATGACTGCCAGATCAGCAGGAAAGGTAGTAGGAGTAGTAGTTAGTAGTAGTAGTAGTAAGTAGTAGTAGTAGTAGTAGTAGTCACAGCCGTCTGTGTTGCTGATGATAGCGTATTGTTTGTCTGCTCACTATTGGATTTTTTTTCATGTTTTATCCATTTCAATTTTGTGTAAAGCGCCCTGTAGCCCCTACATAGTTAGGATGGGCGCTATAGGGGAAGACGGGGTAAAAAGCTCATGGGCGGGTAAGAAGCCCACCAGTATCTCATGGGAAATGAAGCAAAATTTTCAGTCTCATTTTGCCCATGCAGACGAGCGTTAATGTCTAGCATCGTTCTCAGGGGCAAACTTGACTTAAATTTTATTATTTCCATGAGATAATTGGGATGGGCTGTTACCGCCCAATGCGGCCTTTTACCCCGTCTTCCCCTTGTACATTTTCCTCCATTCTTATTATTATTATTATTATTATTATTAACGGGGGCAAGTAGGCTACTATTTCTGGCGGGCGAGGGCGAGACAAGTGTTTTAGTCTCGCGTTTCCGACCAAGACTGCCAGACAGCAGAAAGGGGGAACGTAGGCTATATATGGTGGACTGGGCTCGGGGGGTGGGGGAAGAAAAATTGTTGTTTTTTAGCAGGAGAGGCCTTCCCAGGGTACATCCCCAAGCTCTCGCCAAAGGGATTGAGGCCACGGCTGGCGTTGAGGAAGGGTCCCCCAAAAGGCCACCCATCTCTTTTGCTGCGCACCAGAGCCGGCCAAAGGGCCCCCTGTTTGATCGAGAGAGTCGAAGTCTTCCGCGAAAGACTAAGCTGTAGCATGATGTGTCATGAATTAGGTGTAGAAACTCATCTATTGTACAGCTCTCATGTTACTGTTGGCCCTACTACAGGCTAATGTCAACCAATGCTATTAAAAAAAACCTGTGTGAGTTAAAGGCGAGGGGGGTATGGATTCAGTTTAACGGTCGAGTAATCGGCTTCGCCAGTACGACGGGCGAACAAAACCCAACCAGGGTATAAACAAAATTTATGTTCCTAATCACGTCTTAGCCCCAAAAGCAAGAAGCGATCAGGGTTATTTTCAAGGCGAGGGGGATGGAGGTAGGCTTTTAACGGTCAAAGTAACCCATTACCCAAAAGGTGTTCGTTTCATTCGCGTCGCCATGGCAACGCAAGAGACTCTCTGTGTAATGCTAACTGGGCCCTATCACTGTGTGACATGGGGAAGGAGTGAAAGCTAGACAACGTGTATTCCCCACCTTAATGGTAGAGATCGTTTAAACCCTTGACTGCGTGTAACGTACATGCACTGAGTGATGACATCACTGATGACGTCATCAGTATGAAGAGGAATACCCGATATGATGGCTTTTCTCTAAAACAGTCAAGAGAGTATATCCCCAGGATCATTTGCCGGATTGGCTCTACCAGTTGTTCTTTTTTCATTGCCTCCTTTGTACCATTAATTTTTCTTTCATTTTCTCTGCATCAAGGGGTTAAGGAGTGTGTCGTGGATGATGTCAGAGCTGAAAGGGGCTTAAGGGCCTGCTACACGCATACGATTCTTTCTTTCTTCTTCTTCGATCGTTCAGACAGTTTCCTTCAATATGAGCGCAGATGCGTCTGCTGACGTTATGCGGCGTAACAAAGAAACAGTAGGACCGAAAGTCCGAAACTTTGGCTGGGGAAAATGTTTTGAAAAGTGTTCTTGAAAAAAGGCAGGAGAATGGAAACTGGTAAGGCAGAAAGAGAGTAGATGACAGTAAGCAAAGGAAAAGGCAGAGTCAAAGGTGGGAGAGTGACAGATTTAGGAATCTACAAAGCACAGAAACTTACAGAAGGTGGGGGAAAAAAACCATTTAGGGGGGGGTGGGGGGGCATGCATACGATTCGATTCGCTACGTCCGATTTTTGACGTATGTGGTGAGGCATGATATACGTGAAATTCTACTGTCTAAACTCTGATGAAATCCTCCTAGTTATCGTTCACAAATATCTCTACCCCCACCCTCACCACTCCACGCACCACACTATTCACCACTACCCCACCCCACCGCACACGAATCTGATACATATCCGTATTTTGGTAACAGACATTTGTTTGATTTGAATCGTGGTATGGCTCCCCCCACTGGGGCGCACAACTTAAGTGTTTTTTTCGCCATCATTAGATTGTGTGTAAACCAGCATCGATCTGCATTTTCAAAAGAAAGTTACTGACTAAGATGGCGGTCTACCTAATATGCACGCTCATTGTGGCAGGATATGAGACACGTGGGTACAGGCCTAGCCGTTAATGAGTTAGTGAGCCAGAATAAGCAAAATACATATTATATTTAGGACGGAAGATTTAACTGAATCATGATGACTCACAGAACATGGTCACTGCTCATGCGCCCCCACTTGGGTCACATCGTATCCAGGGTGGCTGGTCCTGTGATAGTACTACAGACAATAGCTAAGCGTTGGTTCTTCAAATAGCTCTTCTGGTAAAGCCAGAATGGACTGGCACAAAGGAATAAAAAGCTTCTTCTCTTTTCTCTCTTACTTCTTCGTTCGCTCCGGTCAGTTCCTAACAATTATGAGCGCAGAGCGCATGCGCCGTTATGCGCCTAACCCGAAGAAAACAGTACACTTCGGCTGAGAGAAAAACCAACTCTTACCAGATTTTATACAGAACAAAGGCGGGAGAATGGGCCAGAAAGGCAGGAAGAGAGTATATGACAGTAGTAGGAGGCAAAGGGAAAAGGCAGAGCAAAAGAGAGATTAGAGAAGTACAAGCACAGAACTTCCAGAAGGTGGGGACTATTGGACAAAAGACAACCCCGCCCCACCCCCCACATCATCATTTCATCATCATCATCATCAACAACATCATCAACCAACAATAACATAAATAGCTAGCAGCTCATCGTTCGTCGTCATACGTAAGCATGTGCCTCATCATCATTCATTATCATCATCATCATCACATCAACAACCAACAACAACAACAACACCAACAACAACATCATCGTCATCATCGTCGTCGTCATGTCATCTCATCGTCATTATCATCATACATATCATCCATCATCAACCTATCATCGCGTTGTCGTCGTCGTCATCATCATAGTCTCAACAACAACAAAAACACATCATCATCCATCGTCGTCGTCGTCGTCGTCTGTATCGAGCATCATCATCATCATCATCAACAACAAATCTACATCGTCGTCCACCGTCGTCGTCGTCGTCGTCCTCATCATCTATAAGCATCATCATTCGTCGTCGTCATCATTCATTTTCTCTTCTTCTTCAGTTCGTTGTAGTCATCGCCCCAATCTCCTACTCTTCGTCATGTATAGATCCATGATAGATCCTATACATGTAGAACTAGTAGTTTTTCGGTTTGGGTATTAGACGATGTCGTCATGCCCCCCCCCGGTACACTAGCGCGGTAGCTGCGATAATTGTGCAGAACTAAGGATGTGTGTTTTAGATTCTGAAGGGCACTTTCAAAATCTAATGCAAACAAAATCCTTTTTCGGATTGTAAGCATGGTGCCGTATTGTATATTCGAGCAAGTGCTGCAGATTTAGGGATTATTTGGTTCCATTATGCTTAGATCTAAATTCGCGCCGGGAGTCCTTGTCGGCTTGTGTCGCATTTAATGATTTTTGTAGCAAGTTGGGGGAAAACTTTTTTCCTACATACCGTTTTTATTATTTCGGTAAGTGTTAACTGAGTGAGTAAGAATATAGAAGGTGGGAATAGTGACAAAGAAATTAGAGAGAGGAATGATTTTCGTATTGCTAATGGTCCTGGTGTTATAAATTTTGCCTTGGTTAAGTTGTTAGGAGTGACTGGTACCAGATCTGCAAAACTTCTATTACTGTGCAAGTATTGAAATTACATATTTGGAATGTGTTGGAACACTTTCATGGAGTTAATATTTTGGAGAGTTAAAGCCAAAGATGACCTGTTTTAGTGCGGCTGCAGTGTTGGAAGCATAGGAAATTGCAGGTCTTCAGAGCCGGGGGGGGAAAAGTGTTGCGGCATGGGACCATTTAGTTTTAAAATCCATGAATTGTCCCTTACACTTAAAGAACGAGGTGAAACTAGAGAGATTTAGTTATTTAAATAAACATGGAATGGGTGATTGATAATGTTGACTGGCCTTGGGTCAAAAAGAAGTTTGGTTTTCTTGAAAAAAGTGAAAATTCAGCACAACAAAATAGCAGACAAAGTTGATGGATATCTTCACAAGATTCTCTCTCCTCTCTCTCTCCTCTCTCTCTCTCTCTCTCTCTCTTCTCTCTCCTCTCTCTCTAACACACCCACACACAAACCTAGTGATTCGGTCCAACTGCCTGCGCATTTTCCTGGCTCTCAATCCCTGAGTGGATGCAAAGGTCGCTCGTCACACTACAAATAGAAAAAAACACATCCCAATTTCGATGGTCTGTTTTTTTTTCATCCCACCCCCACCAATCATATATGGGGTCTTTTTTTCTTCTTATAATTATTCCTCCTTCTGCTGCTGCTCCTCATTCTTTACACCTGCTACTACCGTCTTCTTCGCTCCTCCGACTCCTACTCCTGCTCCGTCTTCTTCTTCTGCTCCTCCTACTCCTTCTTCTACTGACACAAATGTCGTTGCATTATTGCACACACCTCACAAAAGTATTGTTTTCCTTATCTTCTTTTCTTTTCCTCCTCAAACATCATTCTCGTTTGTTCTTATCTCTCCCTTTCTCTCTCTCTCTCTCTCTCTCTCTCTCTCTCTCCTCTTCTCTCTCTCTCTCTCTCATCTCTCATTCAGAATCTAGCCTCTTTTCTTCTTTCTTCTTATTCTTTATTAGGGAGAAAGGAAAGAAGTAAAACGTTTGTTTCTTCTTTTGCCCCAGCCCCTGCCCCCTTGCGCATATTGTTTCTTCATTCTTCTATTTCTCTTCCTCTCCTCTCATTTCTCCATCCTCTTCCCCCCTATCCTCCCCTCTCTCATCCCTCCTCCTTCTTCCTTCTCTTCCTCCCCCCTCCCTTCTTTTTTGATAGTCCTAATGTCGAGACTTGAAGTAAGGGGCAATTATGGTGTGGAGGTGGGTGGTGGGAGTGGGAGGGGTTAACTTGACTCACTCAATCTCAGTCTGTCACATGTTGTCATCCCCATCCTGAAGTTACTTCTGCACAATCATCTATCCCACAAAACACACACCCCTCCCCCTACCTATCAAACCTCCACTTCCTCGCATCTGTCTCTCAGTCAACACCTCCTCTCTTTGCGGTGGTGCTAGAATATCAGATATAAATCGCATAAAAAGGCAGCTTTTGAGGGAGACGGAAAACAAAACAGAGGACAGCCATATAAAACTGTGTGCCAGTTCAATACAACACCAAAACAAATAGAAACATTCAAAAGAAATTTCCAATAAATACAAATGGAAATTTGAATTTCAAGTTATCTCCCTTGCATCATCACACTATAAGATGTACTGTGAAATTAAGGAGTAATTTGGACTCTAAGGCATCATTTATAATGAAATTCCTGTATTGGCATAGCGTTACTAGAAATGAGATATTTTACCACAAAATATTATTAGGAACACATTTTCACTATACCTTTTAATTTTTTACTTAATCTTTATTATTTGCATGAAATGACTTAAATTATGTAAGGTGTTGACTTTGGGCGGGGGGGAGGGGGTGACTAAGGCCCGAAGAGGGGTTAAACCCTATTATCACCCCTTTTTTTTTATACTAACAACTACTTTTCAACCAATAAAAAAGCAATACAAGAATGACATTTGCTCGATGTAACTTAGTGTTGTCTTTTGATACCAAAAAAATGTGTGGTTCTGTCTGACCTAGTGTGTTGGGTTGTGATGCATTCATCGTTGGGTTATTATGCTGGTGGTGAGCGAGTGTGTCAGCGTGTGCAGAATTTTGTGAATGAAAACATATATGAAGAAAAAACAAATAATGACTCAAATGAGAACATAAATGCAAATAGGCCCATCCTTGCGGCGAAATCGAAAGAAAAGCAGCGGAAAAACACTATTACAACATGAAATAAGTTATCAACAACACCCATTATCATCAATCCCGATGTCACCTACTATTGTTAAATCTACCATTATATTGAAATCAATCTGTGATTGATATTCAAAATCTATCTCACCAGGGATTACCCGATATGGCTTGCCATCTGTGAATCTGACAACGCGTGCCGAAGTTCAAGGTAAGGGAAACCATTGTGCCAAGTTTCGTTACGATAGGTTCATTGGTTGGGCGCTATGCGGACTGGAACACAATTCGTGCACGGACACAAATACACACACACACACACATACTGGACAACGCACCGCTCCCGTCCCCATCCCAATGTACCCGTTCTGTAAGAACGGGAATACAACCACAAACAAAGCAACAGCTTTTTCACAGTGTGATTTAGCATATACGCTCTTTTCTTTATTTGATTGTGGACCCGCACCACGAATAGGGACATTCAAGTCGCTGGGTAAACTAGCCAAGCCACTCTCACAAAAGAAAACTCACAAAGGCTTGCAAAAGTCAAAAATCAAGTTTATCAATTTTGAGTTATGAGTATTTTTGGCGCTCTAACATCTTACCTTTCATTATCCATAAAGGATCATCTTACATGAGCTCTAAATGTTTAAAAAAAAGGCTTTAGAATAGAGGTGATGGATTCTTAGATGGCTAGACTTAGACTGCGATTTTCTTCAAAATGGCTTGACAGCACCTTACCAACTTTAAATTGCTCCATAATTCTGCTACAAAAAAGGACACAAAAATGGGCTTTATATCATTCAGAAAGACAACTGCTTTGAAGTGTCAAACTGTGACGTTTTTCAGAACGGTCATTTAGACAACTGAATGTCCCTTCGTGTTCTGGGTCACATTTTTCACGCCAGAGAGAATATGAGAATTCTAAATGCCAACGATTACTGGTATATCAATTTTAACCCTTTTTTTAAAAGGGGGGGGGGGGGGACTTTCTTGTTGATTTGGTTTTCATTTTGTTTCTCCTTTGATCAGGGGAAGCTTCTGATCGCGCGAGTTGATACGCCTCAGAGCTGTGGGGGAGGGGAGACGAACCGGGAACGGCGGCGGCGGGAGTCCGAGGCCTGGAGAGTAGGGGAGACGACCTTGAAGATGAGAAATTTGCTGAGGAAAGGACAGTATGCGCACGAGGGCGGAGGGCGGTGAAGGAATCACGTGCATAGCGAGATTGCGGCGGGGAGGGGCGGACGGAGGAGTGGAGGAGCATGAGGGGTTGATACATCCGATAGCGACGGGTAGTGAGGGAGTCGGGAAAGGGGCCTGCACCTACAGAGAGCAATAGAGCTTGCTTGCGTGGG
The DNA here is from genome assembly GCA_017654935.2 of Phymorhynchus buccinoides. Lineage (NCBI taxonomy): Eukaryota > Metazoa > Mollusca > Gastropoda > Neogastropoda > Raphitomidae > Phymorhynchus > Phymorhynchus buccinoides. The sequence continues at coordinate 3,456,825 of CM065683.1, forward strand.
GGCGGGGGGAGGGGCCAAGTATTGGATTATAGGGGGGGGAACGGCTGAGGGGCGCGCAACGAGACCGGACCACGTGGCGAGGGGGAGGAAAGCGGGGGACCGCGTTCGAGGGAATGCACATGGCGCGGGGTGGGGTGGGGACACGGAGTCGCGAGGCGAGGGAGGTGATGGGGCGACCTACAAGGATATTAGATGAAAGATATTAAGGGGGAGAGGTAGAGGGAGCGGGGGGTGAAGGTCGCGAGAAGGGCGCGGGGAGGACTTGAAGTGGAGGAAAAGGAAGGGGGGGGTGAAGGCGGGGACACGGATGGCGAGAGATGCGCCCTGGTGGAGGTCAGGTGTCATGCCGATGAGCAAAACGCATGTTAACTGAAAGGGAGCTGGGGGAGGGGAGAAGAGATACAAAAAGTAGGAGGGGTGAGGGGAGGAGGGGAGGATGGGGGGGTAGTGACAAGCGATGGGGAAAGCAATGATCGCTAAGGGAGGGGGGGGACCGCTGGACCACGGTCCCCCGGCGCGGGGGCGGAGAGCGCTGGGTGGAGGGTTGATGGAAGGGAGGGGATACCGGGGGGGGGGGGGGGGGAGGGTGAGTGTGAACGAGCACGATCACGGGGATTTAATTGGAAACACGGCAAATGTATGAGGCTCGAGGAGATGGAAGGAGAGAGAGGGAGGATCCTTTAGGCGTGAGGGAGGGAGGGGGGATGAACCCGGGGGAAAATAAGTATGCTCACGTTCCCCCCCCCAGCAGATTCACGGGGAGGAGAGGGAGCCGAGGAGCACACTTGGGAATGGCGGCGAGACTCTTCGAGGATGGGAATCCCGATTGTACACGGGAGCCGAGGGCTATAATTGAGAGAGTGTGGTGTGTTTGGTTGGTTTGATTGGTTTGTTTCTAAACCTGTCAGAATTGATCTGCATTTACCGAAAAATCTCAATCCATAATAAAAAAAGGTAATAATATATACCTTCTCATAAGCATTGTTATCTTCAGTTGTGTAGTGAACTGTTCTCTCTCACTCTCCCCGTTCCCTCCATAATATTAAAACCTTCATATCATCCACCGAGTCCTATGTTCCTGACATTTATTGTGTGTGTGTGTATGTGTGTGCATATGCAGCGGTGATGTCTGTTGCTTGCAGGGCTTTTTTCGTGGGCGCTGAATATTCGCTTCTTCAACGGTCGAGGTAAGAGGTTTGGTGAGGACGTTGTGTTGCTCTTTAGTGTTGAGTTTTCTCTTTTTGATCAATAAGCTTGCGTCAAGAAAAAATTATAGTTTAATCTTGCCTATCTCTCCCCACTTTTTTTTGTTTCCCTCTGTCTTTCTTTTTTTTCTTTGTTACCCCTTACCATCCATCTTCATCTGACTATGCGCATCTCTTTGTCTCTCTCGTCTCTCTCTCTCTCTCTCTCTCTCTCTCTCCTCTCTCTCTCTCTTCTGCACCCATATTATTATTATTCCATTCATTAATTTCCCCATTCCCTGATTGAATGTGGTCTGTGGCATGAAAACATCGTTTTATTCGTTCGTTCTCTGTTCTCGCTCTCCTCTCTCTCTCTCTCTCTCTCCTCTCTCTCTCTCGTCTCTCTCTCCTCTCTCTCTCTCTCTTCTCTCTCTCTCTCTCTCTATCCCTCTCTCTCACCTCTCTCTATAGGAATGATATTCACATGCATTACACATACACACACACGCCACGTGAACTCTTACACACACAGACGCGCACAATGCATACCACACTGCGCGCATGCGCGTACATCTTCTCTCTCTCTCTCTCTCTCTTCTCTCTCATCTCTCGCATCTCTCTGCTCTCTCTCATCTCCTCTCTCTCTCTCTCTCTCTCTCTCTCTCTCTCTCTCTCTCTCTTCTCTCTCTCGCTCTCTCTCTCTCTCTCTCTCTCCTCTCTCTCCTCTCTCGCGTCTCTCTCTCTCTCCATCTCTCTCTCTCTCTCTCTCGTGGGTTTATGCGGCGGAATTAATATCTATTCTTCAGTATGTTTTGTCCTTTTGGATTCGTATTTTCCTGTTTTCATATTCTTTTGGTATTATACGTTTTTGAAAGGAGAACCCCTAACACCATCACTTTTTTTTTTATAGAATTAAACTCTAAGCCAAGGTGAAGATGAGGTCATTGTCAAAAGGGGGGGTTCAAGGTCAGTGGAGCTAAACTGGTTGGTCCCTAGCGTTTTCACGATCTAGTTTACCTCTGCAAACATTGATGTCAAATCAAATACTGATGCGTGGCTCGTGGGAACCCTTCTTTTTTTTCTTCTTCCTCTTGTGGCATATTATCTGATTGTGATTCATGAGGCATCAATTACTTTGGGGAAGAGTGTTTCGTGACAACGCATTCAGGGGGGAAGAAGGATTAATCAAACATTATTATCATTAGCACCGTCATTGGCTCGTGGGCGTACGTCGCTCGCTTCCCTGATGGCTGATGTTACGATATTGGTTTTCTGAAATTCCAGTTCATTACCTTGGTTAGTGTTCAGATCCCTTAGTCTCCTGTTTTCTCTGGCATCATTTCCACCGCCCATTCCTATATGCAGGCATCTTCTACCCCCCCCCCCGCCCCAACACACACACGCATGATCCCCATCACCCCACTTTCCCCGGCCCTCTCTTCTCTCTTTCTTGGGATGGGGTGAAAAAGGCATGTAATTTGCTTATCTCATGTTCCCTGGTAAATTAAAATTATCCGTTTTTCGTTTTCGTCTCTCTATCTCTCTCCCTCTCCCCAGGGCTGGATGGAAAAAAGATGTGCATGGCTTATCTCATGTTCCCTGCGTTAAATACAATTTCGTTTTCCTCTCTCTCTCTCCTCTCTCTCTCTCTCTCTCTCTCTGTCTCTCTCTGTCTCTCTTCTATCTTGGTCGGGCTGGTGAAAAAAAGCTTGTCAATGATTAGATTTTATGTTCCTCTGGTTAAATACAATTTCGTTTGTACTAGTCTCTCTCTCTCTTGTCTCTCTCTCTCTCATCTCTCTCTCTCTCTCTCTGACTCTGTCTGTCTCATCTCTCTCTCGTTTCTCTCTCTCTCTCTCTCTCTATCTCTATCTCTCTCTCTCTCTCTCTGTCTCTCTCTCTCTCTCGCTTCAGGCATCCCTATTTTCCTTAACGAACCAACTGATTATGTCCTTCTTATTTATTAAATATGGACAGATTTCTATTAGGCGTCATTTTTTGCCTTGGTCGGTGTATTAAGGGAAGACGGGGTAAAAGCCCTATGGCGCTGGTACAGAAGCCCATGCCAATTATCTCATGAAATCAAAGAAAATTTCAGTCAAATTTGCCCCATGAAACGAAAGCTAAACATTAACACTCGTCTCATGATCTCATGGGCAAAATGTGACTGAAATTTATTTTGATTCATTTCATGAAATAATTGGCAATGGGCTTCTTCCACGCCCATGGTTTTTTTTACCACGTCTTACCCTAGTGGTGTGTCAACACAGTTGTGAAGAGCCAACTCGCTTTCATCGATCGGTCATCGGTAGTGAGATTAATCATGCATACCTGGTCTAGTATCAGGTACCACTTGAACAGTGGACATTGGAGCGAGATGGGGAACATTTTAGGAATCATTGCAAAATATTCAAGGTGAACTTTTTTTCCTTGAAATAAATTACAGTCCACACACTCCCGAGTCTTTACAACTGAAGAATAACAGGGGGGGAGGGGGGGGGAATGTGACCAAGGTTACCACCTATCACCTATCCATACCATGCATGACCTGCAACGGTGTTTGACAACTTCTTTGTGCTGTCCCGCCACAGGTCCTCGCGCAGATGAAACGCACGTGCACCACCAGGCTGAGCCCCGCGTGGCCCCAGGGCACCGAGCACACCATGGTCCGCGTCGGCACCCAGGCCAGCATGCTGCCACCCCCGCGCAGCGACGAAATGGAATCGTCCATGACGGAACCCTCTGCTCAGCATCTCCTGAGGTCCAACAGAGTCAATAACTCTCTCAGTGGCGGCAGACAACGAACAAAATCTGTCCCTTTCGCTGACGACAATGATGGTGTTGAAACCACGAACGGGAGGCGAGTTCCCGGTAGTGGTGAAACTAATTATGGCGGTGTTGGTGGCTTGCTCAACAACTGCGCAGGCGCTGCCGGAAGTGGGAATACCACCACGACGACTTCCGCTTCCTGTGCCAAGGGGTGCTACTCTTACATTCCCATGAGAACTCTGTCTGTGTCTGGTGGTGGTGCTAAGATGGCGCCTCAACAGCCCGAGTCTCCCATGTCCAAGTTTCTTTGAGCGCCTGTGTGGTTTTTGTTTATGGAGTGGGTTTTTTATGATGATTGAGTGGTTGGGCGATGGATGGATTGATTTGTAAAGGTAAAAATGTGCCCCCCCCCCCCCCCCCCCCCCCCCCCGTTATTACATTTCTCAGCTCCCCCCACATTTTCACACCTGCCTTTCTGAAGAAAATTAGTTATATTCAGTAAAGAGTGTCAGATTTTTCACTCATGAGCATTGCCTAGTTCAGGCCAAGAGGACGTAAAATCTTATATTTCATTCATTCTAACTTGCTTACCGTGACGGTACAAACCTGTTCAAAAGGCGGAGGGATAGTAACTACAGGGTAGTCCAAAACTACTAGATCTTTTTATCATATGCAGGGATTGTATCATTAATAGGTGTGTAGCCATAATTGCGCAACAACTCTTAGAATAGGCCTAACTAGCTGACCTCATTCTTCCTGCTCTATTACTTATGCTCTTCATGCGCACAGCACATGCCACACTCTCCATTGGTCAGTCTGGCACCAAAACAACGCTATCCCTCCCGTCCCGCTCTGTCTACTTCTAGCCTACTCCCACTCTCCTACTAGACACGCTATCAGCAGCAAGCCTCTGTTCCATGATTATCCTGTATATTGTGTAGTCTTAATAAACGTGCTTAATACATGATCAGTTGTGTTTCCTCTTGGATGTCATATACATTTGTGAACCCACAACAACAGTCAACTCACTATAGGGATAGTAACTACAGGATATTCCAAAACTACTCTGTTTTTTTAAAATAATTATTCCTATCATAACTTGATCTATTATTGGTGATTGGGTAGAAAGAGGAAAGGGGTGGGGGAGAGATTTAGCTGATTTCTCGGGAAATATTGACAATGTTAACGGGCTAGCTTGTCTCCGCACTGTTCAATCAACAATTTCTGAGGCCTACCCTACCTACCCAAATTAGGGGTATGTTGGGCCTGTGTTCATCCTGACATCCCTTCTGGCAGCGTGGACTATTTAGTATCTATCAGAAGTTCCCCATTAAGCCCGTCAATTTAGCGTACGTCCACTTCGTTGGAGACTCCTTGATTGTAGAGATTTGGGGTCAGCTTTCCGTTGACACAGACACCTCATATCATCACACCAGAAATACTTATTGTTGTGTATTAGTAGTAAAGGATTTCTGGTTACTACAGTGGAACCTCCATTATAAGACCTACTTCTCTGAGACATATTGCCCTTCTTTGTAAGTATTAAAATTACCTCCCTTATAAGACCCCTCCCTTGTAAGACCTCATTTTGGATGATTTCTGAAGGTCTTATAAGGGAGGTTCCACTGTATTGTATGGATCGATAAGCCAGTCGATGTTGGTGAATCTCGAGGTTTTAGTCATTTTGTTGTGTGTGAAAATGATTTTTTTTAACCCTTTCACTGCCAGACAAAAAAACAATAAAAAAAACTTTCCTTATAAACTTTAACTCTTCTATAGCACCAAGGGCAGAATATATTCGCCCAAGAGATCACTCTACACTCCCACCAAATGCAAAGACATTCACTGCCAAGTGGCCTGCCATGTGTTTGTCTATTTTCAGAACTAATGTCACTAGTGCACACAAATTTACTTCCCTTGAAGCAAATGCATCAGATTGACAGCAGTCTATTAGTATTAGTTCCGCACATATACGAGGGGTGCCTGCCAGAACGGTCTATCTCAAAAGGAATAAAGAACACAGATAGGCAGTTCTGGCATTCACCCCTCTGGCTGGAACGACTTTGAATAGGTCGTCCTGCCATTTCGATTTGTGTTTGCTTTTTAAGCGAATCAGCTATGTCTGCTTTTGCTGCACCGGATTTAGGGCCAACACACGCACAACCACTTGCTACATAGGCCTGTTAAGAACCTGCTACACTACATACAATTTGCTTTGAATGCGATGCGATTTTGACTATGTGAGTTATGATTCACGTGAAAATCATAGGTCTACTTGAGTATAGTGAGCGAAACTTCTTTGACCCACTTAGCTTGACCCATTTGTTTAAATAAACAAACTTCTTTGACCCACTTAGCTTGACCCATTTGTTTAAATAAACAAACTTCTTTGACTCACTTAGCTGTACAACCAATGAGCCTGCCTCTGACTCTACCCCTCCCAAGTCTTCATACCTCACAGGTAGATTCCTTCTCATCATCCAACAATTTCAACCCACCCTTCACGAGCAGCCCCAAAAGGCGCTCAGACAAAAAGAAAACGCCAACAAGTTGTCTAGTTCCCCAGAATCTTCCAACTCGACAACGTTCTCATTCAACATCCCAACCAAAAGATCAAATCTCTGTGTTATGACTATCAACTGCCGGAGCATCTTTGAGAAGCAATCTGAATTTGCCGCCTTGATTACATCAAACCTGACATAGTCTGTGGAACAGAATCCTGGCTACGTGGCATCAAGCCAAGTACAGTGAAACCTGCTTTATTTCAAGTGCTTTGGGACCACCAAATGACTTGAAATTATCCGAGTTCTCGGTTAATTTCAAGTTTTTGCCTAATCCAACACAAAATTGAAATTAACCGAGCCAGACGGGGGAGAAAGGAATTTTTTATAGTATGGATATTTTCACATTGATTTATGTGTTTAGAAAGTGTACACTTGTATCTTTTATATACTTTACCAGAAATACAAGCTGTTCTACTTTCGGCTAAATGGTATTTCACCGTCATCGTCACTGATCTCTTAACTCAGGGGTGGGGTGTTGAGGCACCACAGATGACTTCCTGACAAATCTTCCGCCATCAGTCCCGGTCATGTGCTGCTCTTTGTGACTTTGCGGAAAAAAACACCCCCCAAAAACCCAGCCCTGTCCTCTCCCGGATAAAATGTAATCCCACCTCCCACCTCTGTCTGTCTCTTTGTCTTCCTTTAGCTATTGTGCCTTGCAGGATGCTTTTTTGTGCAAGGCCATTTGATCTCGTCACATGTCCGTACCACTTCAGTTTCCTTTCTTGACGATGGTGAGCAGGTAGTCATGAGGTCCAATGATTCTGTCCCTGACTTCCTCATTTATGATACAGTATGGTCTTTGTATGAGATGTTCAGGATCTTGCGGTAAAAAAATTGAAGTAAAAGTGTATTGACTTGAAATTAGGTGAGCAAAAAAATTGAATTTAGCCGATCTCCTCCTCTTGAAAAATGTGTTGACTTGAAATTAACCGAGCACTTGAAATTAACCGGGTTTCGCTTCAGTTGGGACAGAGATTTTACTTGAAATTAACCGATAATTGAAATTAACCGAATTGAAATCATCCGGGGTTTTGCAACAGATAGAAAGAAGGCCTCTGGCCGGGACCTTAGAATGAATTGAAATTATCCCGAAATTGAAAATAACCGAGTTGAAATTAAGCGGGTTTCACTGTAAAAATCCAGCCCCTAATCATACATTTTTTTTAATTAAATCATCTGAGGTATTCCCCAAAGAGTGCAATGCCTTCCGTAATGACCGATCAACCCTAGGCGGAGGGACTTTCATCCTCACACATGAGTCCCTGGCCACCATAGAACAACCTGAGCTAGTCATAAACTGTGAGATTGAATGGGTTAAAGTCAAACTTCAAGGAGCCAAAGACCTTTTCACTGGAGCCTTTTAACCAAAAAGACCTTCAAGACTCCCTTAATGTATTAACAGCTGACGGCAAAAAACAGAAACACCTAATTCTTTCTGGTGATTTCAACTGCCCAGACATCAATTGGGAAAACAACACCCTGCACACTTCTGCAAGCGACCGTCATGTTCAACAAACCCTGATAGACTTTGCCTCCTCAAACCTGCTATCCCAAACACAAACCCAGCCAACCCATGAAAAAGCAGTTCCCGATTTTCTCTTCACCACCAATCCTTCACTCCTCAAATCTTCCACCATCATTCCTGGTATTTCAGACCATGATATCGTCATTTCTGACTTTGACTGCAAACCGCAAACATCCCCTCAACCAAAACGCAAGACCTACAAATTTAAGAAAGCCAACTGGGATGCACTCAAAAATGACATCAAGACAGCTGCCGACAACATCATCAAGGACTACGACAATGGAGCAGACACATCAACACTATGGACCTCATTCAAGATGCAGCTCCTGTCTGCTATCAATACACACATCAACATCAAGGACTATGACAATGGAGCAGACACATCAACACTATGGACCTCTTTCAAGATGCAGCTCCTGTCTGCTATCAATACACACATCAACATCAAGGACTATGACAATGGAGCAGACACATCAACACTATGGACCTCTTTCAAGATGCAGCTCCTGTCTGCTATCAATACACACATCAACATCAAGGACTACGACAATGGAGCAGACACATCAACACTATGGACCTCTTTCAAGATGCAGCTCCTCTCTGCTATCAATACACACATCCCATCATCTCTACAGAAACGTCGTTCTTCTCTACCCTGGATCAACAACACGATTAAACGGCTACTAAGACGAAAACAAAAATGATTTAGAAAGGCCAAACAATCTAACAACTGGACCACATTCAGATCCTTCCAAAGGCACTGCAGAAAAGAAATGAGGCAAGCAGAGTGGAACTTTCTCAACACCATCCAAGACAGTCTTGCAAATAATAACAGCAAGCCCTTTTGGCACTTCATAAAATCCCAGAAACAAGACAACTCCGGAGTAGCCCCTCTAAAAGAACATGGCAGACTCACAACAAACAGCCACGACAAAGCCCGTCTCCTCCTCCAACAGTTTAAATCAGTTTTCACCAAACCCAGCAGCAACGACGTTATGCCCGAAATGCCTCCTGCTTCAGCCACATCATCTCCGCACCAGGCATCGCAAAACTACTTCACAATCTCTCACCCTACAAGGCACCTGGCCCAGATTGAGATGGCATCCCCAATTTAGTACTTAAAAATTGTGCAGAACAAATTGCCCCAGCCCTTAGCGTTTTCTACCAAAAATCCCTGGACTCAGGCTCCCTCCCAGCAGATCGACTGGCTTGCAGCAAATATTTCCAGCGTGTACAGAAAAGGTAATAGACACCTCCCAGAAAACTACCACCCCATTTCTCTCACCTCTGTCCCATGTAGGATCCTAGAACATATTATCTTCCGCCACATAATGTCCCATCTCCAATCCCACAACATCCTCACCAACATCAACCATGGATTATGTGCAGGCTACTCATGTGAAACGCAACTCCTCACAACAAGCCATGACCTGTCCTCTTTTGATAACAAAAAGCAAGTAGACATCGCCATTCTAGATTTTTCTAAAGCCTTTGACACTGTACCTCATGACAAACTCCTCCATAAACTTAAGTTACGGAATTACAGGCCCCCTCCACCAGTGGCTCTCCTGCTTCCTTGCTCAAAGAACCATGACAGTAGTGTTAGAACTTATAGAAGGAACCTCCTCAGAAAAAACATCAGTCGACTCTTGAGTCCCACAAGGTACAGTGCTCTGCCCCCTCCTATTTCTCTGTCACATCAATGACCTACCAAAAGCTATCAATCGAACATCAAAAATCAGATTATTTGCTGACGACTGCCTTCTTTATAGGGAAATTAATAACTTTAAGGACCATCAGACCCTGCAAGAAGATCTGCAACAGCTTGAGACCCGGGCGAATACTTGGGGCATGCGCTTCAACGCTTCCAAGCGCTACATTCTATCTTTACGCAACAAATCCAACTTCTATTACCAACTAAACAACACCATCCTCCAGCATGTTCCAACAAACCCATACCTGGGCATTCTACTATCTGAGGTCCTAAAATGGGGACCACATATTACAAAGAAAGCAAGCTGCACCCTTGGATTCCTCCGACGAAATCTCCGTCGCTGCCCACCACGGTGTGAAACCAATGCCTATCTAGCTCTAGTCAGACCTTTACTAGAATATGGTGCAGTTGTATGTGTGGGACCCTTATCTACAGAAATACATTGACAGTATAGAACGTATACAACGGAATGCTGCCCGCTTCATCACTGGCGACTATAAGTCCACAACACCTGGCAGTGTCACCAAACTTCTTGACAAAACTGAACTTCCATTCCTTCAGCAAAGGCGCCATCACCTCCGCCTGATCCTGCTCTACAGAGTGGTTGAGGGGTTAGTACCGGCCTTACCCCCTGAAGACTTCATCACTTATCACAAATCGAGCAGACTGATAAGATCCCGACTTCCTTACTCGTCGAACCCAATCAGATCTTCAGTTAGAAACAATAAAAGTTCCCACCGACCAGTTCAAAAACTCTTTCTTTGTTAGAACACCAACCGAGTGGAACCATCTGAATAACAGCACCGTCCAAGCCAACTCCGTTGAGGCCTTCAAAAGACAGCTATTAATCAACCAACATCAATAAACCGCCTCTGCACAATCTCTCCCCGTCAGTTATGCCAGACTACTGGATTGTAGCGACGTATTTGAAAGAAGGTTGCTTATTAAGAAGTGTGTGTGCTCGCGAGTGTCACTCTGTGTGTGCGCGCACATACATGTGCGTGTGTCACTGTGAGTTTCTGACATACAATAATTGAAAGTATGTCGTACGTTATGAAAATCAACCAAAGATGTGTTTTTTGACCATTTTTCTCGACTTCTTCTTTTGAATTGGTTTACTGGTGTTCGTGACAGCTTTTCTGATGACCAAAATGATAAATAAGTGTGTAATAAAAATGTGTGCTGCAAGAGAGAGAAAGACAGACAGACATGATATTAAGGATGATAATAATGAACATTTTTTCTTTTCTTTTTATTACAACGGTTAAAGTACTGGCATGGAGTGGCCATTTTTCACTTTGCCGTGAGAGAGAGAGAGACAGAAATGATAATATTAAGGATGATAATAATGAACAATTTTTTTTTACAACGGTAAAAATATTGGCGTGGAGTGGCCATTTTTCACTTTACCGTGAGAGAGAGAGAGAAATTGGGGATGGGGGGTCATAAATGTTCATTGTACCCCTAAATGGGTGGCGCGCCTCTGGCTGCGACGCGCTCTCCAGGTGGGAGCAGCCCGAATTTCACAAGAGATGCCTCTGTGACTATAAAGTACCTAATAATAATACCTAATAAAATGATTGTATTTGGTATATTATTCCAGTCGCAGACTTAGATCTCTTTGGAATTCGGGTTGCTCCCACCTGGAGAGCGCGTTGCCACAAGCGTAGCGCCACATTTTTGTTTCTAAACATTTTAAATGGTAGGCCTACTTCAATGTGAGTCAATAGGGGAGAAACAGATCTAGAGAATAGGGGGAGAGGAATGCAAAGGCATAAAACGATACAGCTTTAGCTACTGTTTGTTGTTGTTTATTGGGGGGTGTATATTGTTTAGATGGTGGTGAAATGTTCCATTGATGTGTTCTTGTTGTTGTGAATAAAGAAAATATGATCTTGATATTAATCGTTTTTGTAATAAAAATGAATGAAAGAATTTCTCTCTCCAACTCTCACACACCACACAGTATGTTTGTGTGTGTGTGTGTGAGAGAGAGGTCAATACAAAGAGGAAAAAGATAATGTATGTGTGTGTATGCATTGTGTGGGAAAAACACCCCACACGTTTCCTTGTCTTGTAAGCTAATGTACAAATCATTGTTAAAATTGCCAGAATGTTTCTCAGTACAGTGGAACCTCCCTAAGACCTCATTTTGGACCTTATAAGGGAGGGGTCTTAAAGGGAGGATCCACTGTACCTCTAATATCAATTCATTCTGCTTTCTATTTGAAATAATTGGGTGATCCCACAAATTGAAATCAAGTGCTCTTCTGTAGTTTTTATAATTTTGTCCGTTTCCAAGAACATTCAATGCTAAAATGATCGGAACAGTGTTCTTTAGTTTGGAAAGCCTTACTATAGGCACAGCAACCCAATTTGAAAAACTACAAAAATCACCATTGTTGTGCCAAAGAACTATTTTGCAACCTGTCTTTTTTTGGCTACAATGGTACCTCCCTTATAAGACCTCCCATTATAAGACCATCCCATATAAGACCTGCTTCTCTGAGACATTGCCCTTCTTTGTAAGTATTAAAATTACCTCCCTTACAAGACCTCATTTTGGATGATTTGTGAAGGCCTTATAAGGGAGGTTTCACTGTATTTGTATTTAAAATCAAAGCTGCCCTATGTTCCCTGTGTGTCTGAAGCTACTTCTGAATGACAATTTGATCCTAAACAAAAAACATTGAAACCACACCATGTTTTTGTTGTTTCGTATCCACCTCTTCTTCTTCTGCGTTCCCAGGCCATAATGGGTTTTCCACCTCAAAGGGTGTTGCTAAAATGGAATCATGGATGCTATGGAAACTTCTTTTGTTTAAAGAAAAGACTTTAACAAAACAACACGCACACTTTTCTTATGTTTCACTTTCATGCATTGAAGTTTTCTTCACAAACTTTTTATTTTTTTTTTTTTTAAAGCAATTCAATTTTTTGTAGAACGCAGTCTTTGGTCAACCCATAGTAATACTTTACATCTAAAAAAAACATGCCATTTTTGCAACAAAAAAACCCACCCCAATTTTCTTCATTATTAGCTGCTGGAGTAAGGGAAACAAATTCATCCGAAACACGAAGACAGCTAGACAAGTTGTGATTGCTTCCCTTGGATTGGTACTAAAAATAAGTTTTTCTTTTCCCTTTTTTCTCTCCAAATTTTTACTGGATAGTGGAAGATCATAACATTTTCTGAAATTCTTGCATTCAAGGCGAATTCATACGCAAGCCTACAACGGACCATTTTGATACGCAGTCTGGCAATAATATCTGTCCATAGCAGAAATTAAGACGGGTGGTCGATCAGGAAATTTAAAAAAAGGCATTGAAGAATAGATGCTCAGTGATGTCCTAAGGCCCCGGTCATAGGCCACTGACCTATTAAAATTGAAAATGTATTATTGTGTTACTACCCTGTCAAGACAAATGTCTGATTGATTTTTTAACACTGGCACGCTTTGAATTTGATTTTCGTAAGAGCCAGGGACGGTATTCACATTGAGATAGCATGAGACTTAGCATGATGCTAAGTTAGAAGCTCTTCCAATGTCCTATAGGATTTAATAGGACTTTTGGAAGAGCTTCTAAGTTAGCATCATGCTAAGTCTCATGCTATCTCGACATGAATACCGTCCCAGGACATTGTCCTGTTGCTTGGCGCATCACTGGATGTTTGAGATGAACTTTGTCCAACCCCAGACAGTGAGGCAGACAGTGCGGCTTAAGACAAATGGAGACCAGGGCCTGTATTCACGTTGAGATAGCATGAGACTTAGCATGATGCTAACTTAGAAGCTCTTCCAATGTCCTATAGGATTTAATAGGACTTTGGAAGAGCTTCTAAGTTAGCATCATGCTAAGTCTCATGCTATCTCGACATGAATACCGTCCCAGTTCAGGTTTGCTAGTGGGATGGAGTAAAAAACCAACAACCTAGAAGTATGAACTATGTTTTGCGATAATAAAGTGCATTGCATTGGACTGAAGTAGAGTTCTTGAAAGCCCAAAATCCTACAATGAAAGATCGTGAAAACCAAAATCTGAAACTTTCTAAAAGGTTGTTGAGCGGGTGGAAAAGTATTGCCTTACAGTGGAACCTCCCTTATAAGACTCCCTCCCACATAAGACCTACTTCTCTGAGACATTGCCCTTCTTTGTAAGTATTAAAATCACCTCCCTTATAAGACCCCTCCCTTATAAGACCTCATTTTGGATGATTATTGAAGGTCTTATAAGGGAGGTTCCACTGTAGTCTGAAAAAATATGGCACTTATTTCCATTGTGTGAGTGTATGCGTGTGTGGGAAGGGGGTGGTGGTGGTTGACAATGTAACCATACCATAGTTCTGTCTGCGATCAGTGATCAATGCCAGCAGACACAGCAATGTCCACATTGTGAGACTTACAGGGATCAATCTTGTCACGGGTCATTTGACCAGGTCGAAGAAAGCATAATAGGTCATTTTCATAAAACAATCAGTGAATGTAAAAAAAACAAAAGGAAATACGATTTGAGCGCAACGAAAACTGTTTTTCAGGACTGTTGCAATCAACTACATAGCTTCAGGGAGAGTGTGCTCAAAATATGAGAAAAGTTAGTAGCTATGCAATGTAAAATAGTAGTAGACTTTACAGAGCAATTATTTTTATAGTCTATTGTTTCACCTAAGTCAATCTGGGCCTGTATTCATGTTGAGATAGCATGACACTTAGCATGATGCTAACTTAGAAGCTCTTCCAATGTCCTATAGGACTTTTGGAAGAGCTTCTAAGTTAGCATGATGCTAAGTCTCATGCTATCTCAACGTGAATACAGGCCCTGATCGCTATGGAATCAGTCGCAGTGCACATCAAAATCCTTAAATAGCTAACAGATGATACCATTTCAAAATGTTACGCGTCAATGACTGATGACCGGTGCTAAGATTGATCCCTGCTGTTATTCCGGATGACAAGATGGCCATTCCTAAATCTTCGTTCCTGAACTACTTCCACCAAGTGAATATTAAACATTTTGTTCTTCCATTCATGGAAGAGAAAACCGTAAGGCCCCATGGCTGTGTGTGCATAAATGTTTGAGACAAATGGATTTTGCACAATGTATAATTGGTATATTGGCCACTGCAAGTAGGGTTATTGGCGCCCTTGATGACAAGAGTTAAGCCCTTGTTGATCAGCATCCAAAAGGGCATTCACTCTTGCAAAAGCAGTCATTAAGTGGCCTCAAATAGGGTTATTGGTGAGAGTTATGCCCTTGTTTGGTCAGTACTCAACCATCTTCCCCCACCCACCAAGGGCATTCATTCTTGTAAAAGGGTGTTCTTTGCAGTGGCCGATAAAGGGACACACGTGCACATGCACACACCAACACACACAAGCATCAAAAACTGTTGGAACATTTCAATGAAATTTATTCAATCGATGTCCAAACTATCTCGTGTCAACAAGCAACACACACTAAAATTTATGCTTTCCCCTCGTATCAACATCTTAACAGAAAGAAAAAAAAGATCAAATTGAAATCCAGTCGAATCTCTCACTCATAAAAAAAACAAAAAACAGGTACCCAGGCAAACTAAGTTGACCAAGGCAAACCAAGAATGCCTGGGCAAACTAAGTAGACCTAGGCAAACCAAATTGCCCGGGCAAACCGAGAATGCCTAGGCAAACCAACATTGCCAGAGCAAACCAAGTAGATCTAGGCAAACCAAGCCAAACCTGGGCGTCCCGTTGGTTGATAAACATTCCACCAATGTTCAAACATATCAGGTTTGTCATTCACAGACAAGATGCAGACAGGTACAGATGACAAGAACCACTACTACCAGAGGAGGCCCTGGGTTTTAGTGCTGCTCGGCGGCCAGACGCTCGGCCTTGGCCACAACCTCCTCAATGCCCCCCACCATGAAGAAGGCCACCTCTGGGATGTGGTCCATATCACCTGGAACAGACAGACAAACTGGTGTGATGATAAACCTCCTCTTACTGCTGCCTTTTTTCCAAAACATCTTAAGCATCTGCCAAATAAATTTCTCCTCGAGCTTCTCCGAAATCGGAAAATGTTGGCTGTATGCAGTGGGGAGACCAGTGTAAACTGGACACACAGGTACCCCACCCATTATGGCCTTATGGCCTGGGAACGCAGAAGATATTGAACAAAAATATTTTTTCTTTCCACAGGCGAAAGTAAAACATTCTCTCAATCCTGATCTCTGAGCTCTTTAAGGCCGGAGAATGGGCCAATAAGGCTGACAAAGTATTAGATGATAGTAAGACGACGAAAAGGCAAGTCAGAGAAAGCGATCATAGGTTAGTGGAATTGGCCAGCACAGAACTTCCACAAGGTGGGGGAAATATTTCGCCGTGCACAAAACAGAGACGCTTAGTGGAAAGACATG
Organism: Phymorhynchus buccinoides; assembly: GCA_017654935.2. Classification (NCBI taxonomy): domain Eukaryota; kingdom Metazoa; phylum Mollusca; class Gastropoda; order Neogastropoda; family Raphitomidae; genus Phymorhynchus; species Phymorhynchus buccinoides. Next base: position 3,472,981 of record CM065683.1, read on the forward strand.
AGGAAGTGGCTGCCCACGTGGCGGGATTATCAAAAACGGTCACACAAGTAATCAGGGATCAATCTTGTTTCACAGGTCATTTGACCAGTTTGAAGAAAATATAATAGTTCATTTTCATCAAAACGATAAGTCATAATGATAATGTAAACAAAAAAGAGAAAGGAAATACAAAGTGCAATAAAAACTGTTTTCTAGCCTAGGACGCTCTGTTAGTCAATCACATAGTTTCACAGACTGCATGTTCAAAGAATGACATGAGAAAACTGTTGTCTAGGACGCTCTGTTAGTCAATCACATAGTTTCACAGACTGCATGTTCAAAGAATGACATGAGAAAACTGTTGTCTAGGACACTCTGTTGCAATCAATCACATAGTTTCACAGACTGCATGTTCAAAGAATGACATGAGAAAACTGTTGTCTAGGACGCTCTGTTACAGTCAATCACATAGTTTCACAGACTGCATGTTCAAAGAATGACATGAGAAAACTGTTGTCTAGGACGCTCTGTTACAGTCAATCACATAGTTTCACAGACTGCATGTTCAAAGAATGACATGAGAAAACTGTTGTCTAGGACATAGCACAGACTCTGTTCAAAGAATGACATCAATCACATAGTTTCACAGACTGCATGTTACAGTCAATCACATCAATGTTCAAAGAATGACATGAGAAAACTGCATGTTCTAGGAGAAAACTCTGTTGTTACAGTCAATCACATAGTTTCACAGACTGCATGTTCAAAGAATGACATGAGAAAACTGTTGTCTAGGACGCTCTGTTAGTCAATCACATAGTTTCACAGACTGCATGTTCAAGGAATGACATGAGAAAACTGTTGTCTAGGACGCTCTGTTAGTCAATCACATAGTTTCACAGACTGCATGTTCAAGGAATGACATGAGAAAAGTTTGTTTTAATCAAATTTTTGCATGAGAAAAGTTAGTACAGCACTACGCAATATAAAGGGCAATTATTTTTAGTCTATTGTTTCACCTAAGTCATTGTTTCACCTAAGTCAATATGATCACTACGGAGTCAGTTGCTGCACACATTAAAATCTGTAAAGTTGCTGACAGACACGAAGTAAACATAATAAGTCATATGACCTCTTGCCTGCAAAAACAATAGGTCATTTTGAAATAGTATCAGTCAATGACTGATGACCGGTGATAAGAATAATCCCTGAGTAATGTTCTCACCCGTAGCTGCTGCATTTGTACCATTGTGTTCAAGTGCTTCGACTCTTGGGATGATCCCTTGAGTCTTTAAGCCAGGGTATGACAACCAACCAACATGAGGGGAAAAAAACTCGAAAACTTTGGTAATTTCAAGTCACCTGAGTTGCAAATTGTTGGTTTACGGCTTTGTTACATGATGCAGCTTGACTTCATCAACCGGCAAGTCCAACTCATGCAAGTTCACCAATTTTGACTTATGTCTTCAGGGCTTCCAGGGACCCCCATTTGGGGGTCTATGAAGCACTAAAATTCTAAAGGACCCTCTAAAAGAATGTGCAGGCGGTCCCAGGGATGCACTAGAAACATTCTTTTTAGCATTCGCAATGCCACTGGGACCCTCTATCCCGCCTCTAGGACCCTCTATAATGTTTTGGGATTGGGAGCCCTGCGTCTTAGTGGTTTGCTCACAGCGATTTGTCCTGAACCCCCCCCCCTCCCCGGAGGAAGACTGAACGGCTAAAAGCAAAGTGTTCACTGACCGTTGAGGATTTTCTGGAATCCAGAGATGGTGTCCTTGAGGTGGACGTACTTGCCCTCTGACCCCGTGAACACCTCGGCCACCTGGAAAGGCTGCGACAGGAAGCGCTGCATCTTGCGGGCACGGGACACCGTCAGCTTGTCCTCCTCGGACAGCTCGTCCATGCCCAGGATGGCAATGATGTCCTGCAGGGACTTGAAGTCCTGCACAACACAACACACAGCATGGTTAATATGATGGGCCAATAGTACAGTGATGATGATGATGATGATGTCTTGCAGTGACTTGAAGCCCCGAGACCTAAAGCCACTTTGACGTACCTGCACGATCTTCTGCACAGCAGAGGCCATCTTGTCATAATAGTTCATGCAATACTTTTATCAACTTTGACATTTTTCTATTTCTTTCCCACAATAGACGATGTTCGAAAAAAACCTACACAGCGCTTCCTGAAAAATAGAGTTGCTTATTTCAAATGGTCAAATACCATAGCAACAATGGTACCATAGCCATGGTAACAACACACTATCCACCTGCAGGATCTTCTGCACGACGCGGGCGGTCTTGTAGTGCTCCTGGGGTGATCCCTGGAGTCTTTTAGCCACACTACCCACCTGCAGGATCTTCTGCACGGCGCGGGCCGTCTTGTAGTGCTCCTCCCCCACGATGTTGGGGTCCAGGATGCGGGAGGTGGAGTCCAGGGGGTCCACAGCGGGGTAGATGCCCAGCTCGGCGATGCCTCGGGACAGCACAGTGGTGGCGTCCAGATGGGCGAAGGTGGTGGCCGGGGCGGGGTCAGTCAAGTCATCGGCAGGCACGTAGATGGCCTGGGGGAGAGAGCGCGAGCATTTGCATTTTACATTGCTTATAGTCCCGTCAACAGCAATGGTTTTCTCAGGACTGTCACCACAGTAAACATAAACACGTCAATAAGAGAGAGAGCAACAAGCATTTTCATGTCAAAACTCGAAGAAAGTATAATAGGTCATTTTCCTAAAACAGTCATAATGAAAAGAAAAGAAAAAAGATATAGAACTTGAGCGCAACGAAAACTGTTTTCTAGGACGCTCCGTTGCAACCAACCATTAGTTTCACAGACATCATGTTAGCAAAATTTATTAAATGAGAAACATTAGTAGCTATGCAATGTAAAGTAATGATAGAGTATCTATTGTTTCACAATCTGATCACAATGGAATCAACGCACGTCAAAACCCTTAAAGTTGCTAACAGACAAAGAAGTAAACTTAGTCATATGACCTTTTACCTGTAAAAACAATAGGTCATTTCAACACTGTATGTGTCAGTAACTGATGACCGGTCCTAAGAATGACCCCTGCATTCAGTGCAGGCACTAGATAGCTTCTAAAATTGCAAACGAAGAAAGGTGAATGTTGTCATGAGCAGAAGAATCCAATAATACAAAAAATATTATTCTTCGCCTCAGGCAGCCAACTTCATCAGGCTGAAGATTCTGCTGCACTTTGGGGGGTAGTAAGAAGACGAGAAATTAGAAAGCTGAGGAGATAGAAGTAGCCTAATGGAAAAGGGAAGCAAACAAAATAAAACCTAGTGTGGATCTGTAGGATTTGATTAAAAAACAATAATACATTTATTTTTAAAAGTGGACCATAGCCTAAAATACTAGTCTGCGCTTTTGTTCTCTCTAAACTAGATTATTGTAATTCACTCTTGTATGGCTGCCCCCAACACCTCATTGACAAGCTTCAAAAAGTCCAGAACTCTGCTGCCAGACTTGTCCTCAAGGTCTCTAAGTATCATCATGTTCAACCACTCCTGATATCCCTTCATTGGCTTTCCATCAAAGCACGTATTGACTACAAAATTTCCACTCTATGTCATTCTTATTTCTCTGGAAATGCCCCTAGCTACATTTCTGACATGCTTTCTGTCTATACTCCATCAAGGCAATTGCGGTCATCTTCAGATTCCAAAATTCTCTGTGTTCCTAGTACACGAACAAAAATGTTTGGTGAGCGCTCCTTTTCCTTTTCGGCCCCATCAGTTTGGAACTCCTTACCACGCGAAATCCGCCATATCCAGTCCTTGCAATGTTTCAAATCAGCTCTCAAGACCCACCTGTTCAAGCTACATCACAACCTTTAGGCCACATTACTTCTGGACTCTATTCTCACACACACACTCCCCTCCCCCCATATTAGTTTCACTGTGTGTTGACTGCAATGTGTACGTCAGCTTTGTTGCGAGAGAGAGAGAGAGAGAGAGAGAGAGAGAGAGAGAGAGAGAGAGAGAGAGAGTGTGTGTGTGTGTTGATGCTTTGTTCAACTGATTGTATTTTGTATTGTGTGTGTATGTGCCGGTACGTGCGTGTATGTGTGGGTGGGGTGTGTATGTGTATGCCTATTTGCATGTGCGTGAGCGATTATTTCGTGTTGTTGTTGAATTTGTTGCTTCTTAATTTTTGTTGTTGTTAAGCGCATAGAGCTCCACATTGGTGGAGGAATGCGCTATATAAATGATTCACTATTATTATTATTATTATTTATTTCGCAGTATCTGGCAAGACCAACCCGGCTACCATAGCGGTCCCCAGGGGTGATCCTCAACCGGCACAGCTCCTACCCTTCATTTACCACTAATTCAACGATTCATTCCAAAACAAGGTGTTTCACTCAAACATAAAGCACCTCTTTCAGAAACAACCAACGCTACAGATCTCCCCCCTTTCATAAAATCAAAATCCATTTTTCCAAAGCCTCTCCTTCCCAAGATACAGAGTGACCTTTTTATATCGCCGCCCGGAAATCAAACTGTCATATGTCAAAATTGGTCAACTTCGATCTGGAGATACAAAATGAAGTCACATCTTTCGATTTACAATTCTCTGTTTTGCCCAGGGTGATATAGTAACATATTCTTACTTTAAAAAGTAATCCAGAGCAAGGGGGCAAACGCTTACCTGCACAGAGGTGATGGACCCCTTCTTGGTGGTGGTGATCCTCTCCTGCATGGTGCCCATGTCGGTGGCCAGGGTGGGCTGGTAACCCACAGCAGAGGGGATACGACCCAGCAAGGCAGACACCTACACACACACACACCAAGTTCAACCGTGGGTGAAAGTCAAGGCTTTGATACCAGAAACAAGCTGCCAGACATGGCTCAAATCCAGACATTTGCTAAATCTCCAATGATTAGAATTACAGCCGCCGAATTTGCCCAGATTGCTGTCAGCAGCCGATTTGATGCAAGAACGCAGATAGTTACTCAGGGCTTCAGACTGTCAGGGGGTCCGGGCCAACGACCCAAAATGACCCCTCATTTGTGCAGCCAGGGTTCACCGGAACTATGAAGTTTGACAACCCTGATAGTGCCACTGACCAGTGAACCCAGTGATGAGGCCCCGGGTCACAGGCCACTGACCAGTGAACCCAGTGATGAGGCCCCGGGTCACAGGCCACTGAACCCAGTGATGAGGCCCCGGGTCACAGGCCACTGAACCCAGTGATGAGGCCCCGGGTCACAGGCCACTGACCTATTAACATTGAAAATGTCCTATTGTGTTGATCTCCCCTGTCAGGACAAATGTCTGATTCATTTTTTTAACACTGGCACGCTTTGTCTTATTGATTTCTGCAAGAGCCAGAACATTGTGCTATTGAGGTCTCTTATCTCAGGACAGTTTGTCCGATCACTTTTTGATCCTCAGTACATCACTGGAATATGAAGGTGTCCTCCTCGCCAACATCCTATAATTATATTTATTATTATCATCATGGTGATTATCACTACTGCTGACCTCTGATCCAGCCTGGGTGAACCTGAAGATGTTGTCGATGAACAGCAGCACATCCTGTCCCTCCTCGTCGCGGAAGTACTCGGCCACGGTCAGTCCGGTCAGAGCCACACGGGCGCGGGCACCTGGGGGCTCGTTCATCTGACCGTACACCAGCGACACCTGAAAGCAGGCACCACCCCCAGGCATCAGAATCTGCTGCTATAATCCTCCTAAGGTCGCAGTGCAGGGACCATCCTAACCCACCAAAGCAGTGTTCCCCATGATTCCAAATTTGTAAGGGTCATCACGACCCTTTGCCCCCAAATTTTAAGGGTCATTTGAAAATTGTTGAGGGTAAAAATAAAAGCCATAATAAATGGACAATATGCTCTAAAATAAAGACAAATCTTTAAAATTTAAAACTTCAGAGTCTTTGGAAGAACTTTGCGTCAAAGTTTTCGCAATCCAGCGCCATTTTTTTTTGCTTCCAAGAAACGCGCGGGCTAGGCTTGGCAGCAGTGCACGTGCGAGCAGCATGGGTGGCGAGAAACAAAGGGAAATTACTCTGTGGTTCATGATAGTTTTTGTCGTCCGCTTCAAGCATGGTATAGTAGTGAAAGAATAGGCCCAGTATATTTTGTTGTCGTTTCCCGCAAACCAAAATGGCTTCGACATTCTGATCGCGACGAACACGTTTGAGGAAGCAATCAGCTTAGAAAAAAACTGTACGTCACAATGACGTATTGACTGAAAAATTTATACGTCAAACTTGAAACTTTGTACGTAATTTACGTACAGATCTGCGTAATCGGGAACACTGCAAAGCTACCATATGTTTCTGACCATAAAGCGATACTTTCCCCCCAGACTCGGACCAACACGCCTTATAATATGACTAATTAAATATTAAGAACATTTTATAAAATCACACACACACCCTTGCCTTATAAAAAGGTGCGCCTTATAGTCCACAAAAAAAAGAACAAAAGACAACGACACCATGGGTGCAACTACACAAAATGTGAAAACGCCTGAAAGGCCGGGGTCCAGGGGCAATGTCCCTCGGCAGCAATAGAAAATAATAATTTATCAAAGTATTTTAGCTTGCTTTTGCCACAATTTATACAAATGCTTATTTCATGGATGCAACTGGAGAAAATCCAAAAACAGGCAAGGCAGGGGTCTAGGGACCCTGGCAGGGCATAGGGGAAAATGTTCAAAAAGCAGGCACTGCCTTGTATCCGAGGCAAGGTTGCATCCATAATATTTTAAAGTGTTTGAAAAATACAGTAGACACACAAAGATCTTGTTTGACAAAAAAAACACAAAAAAACTTCCTTTTCTGGTAAAATTCATTAACAGGAAATCCTTGTATAACAGGAAAATTGCACCCATGCATAACAGAAATGATCTGGAACAAACTTATTTCAAAATGGGATTTTTTGCAAAAAAACCAAAAATTGTAACCAGTAACATTTGAGTGACTTATCCTCCCCCCCCCCCCCCCCCCCCCCCCCGATTCAAATGAAAAGCCATTATAGCGAGCTACAGACGAAGCCATTTTTACAATCAGCAATCCCCAAAAGCAGGGAATCCGAACAATACATTTCATCAAAAGTTCATGTGTTGCAGACCCCTATCTTAATCGATCGCTGAAACTCAACAAGCAAAATAATACTATCATGCCTGCGCACGCACACACACACACACATCAACACACACACACATTACCTTGGACGTGTCGTCTTTGAGACTGATGACCTTGGAGGTGATCATCTCGTGGTAGAGGTCGTTTCCCTCTCGGGTGCGCTCGCCCACCCCAGCAAAGACGGAGTATCCTCCGTGGGCCTTGGCCACGTTGTTGATGAGCTCCATGATGAGCACAGTCTTGCCCACACCAGCACCGCCAAACAGACCTGCGCACAGTTCATCATCCATCACCATGGTAACAAACTGGAGTTTTATCGTTTTATTATTAACCCTTTCACCGCCAATGTCGCATTTTAGCACCACACTGATTTAACACTAAATGGTATGGAAGTTGGATCAGTTATCCAATATCCTTATGTTGTTAATTTTAACAGATACGGAAAGGGTTTATTTGATGCGTGTCATTGGGGGATTCACAGTACTGCAGATGCCAACTTTTCTTTACCTAGGTAAGTTTGAGAGAAAATTTTGGATGAAAAATGGCTGGCGGCGAAAGGGTTAAGCTTGGATATTTTTATTGGAACATTTTGAACCATACAAACTTCCGACTAAAACAATATCTGTCAATGTTTAAAATGATGGGACTACTAAAGAGGCTTCGCGGCTTGTTTTGTCCCTACTTACTGCTGCTACTACTACTACTGTACTGGTACTACTTGAATTCATTCCCTTTCTTTCTATTGGATCTGCACATGAAGACACTGAAGCCTAGACATCAGGATTATGCTTACCAAAATAGCAATGAATGATTCAAGAGATTTTGATTGTCCTTTAGCCTTTCATTTCCAATGCCATTTTGATTGTCCTTTAGCCTTTCATTTCCAATGCCATTTTGATTGTCCTTTAGCCTTTCATTTCCAATGCCATTTTGATTGTCCTTTAGCCTTTCATTTCCAATGCCATTTTGATTGTCCTTTAGCCTTTCATTTCCAATGCCATTTTGATTGTCCTTTAGCCTTTCATTTCCAATGCCATTTTGATTGTCCTTTAGCCTTTCATTTCCAATGCCATTTTGATTGTCCTTTAGCCTTTCATTTCCAATGCCATTTTGATTGTCCTTTAGCCTTTCATTTCCAATGCCATTTTGATTGTCCTTTAGCCTTTCATTTCCAATGCCATTTTGATTGTCCTTTAGCCTTTCATTTCCAATGCCATTTTGATTGTCCTTTAGCCTTTCATTTCCAATGCCATTTTGATTGTCCTTTAGCCTTTCATTTCCAATGCCATTTTGATTGTCCTTTAGCCTTTCATTTCCAATGCCATTTTGATTGTCCTTTAGCCTTTCATTTCCAATGCCATTTTGATTGTCCTTTAGCCTTTCATTTCCAATGCCATTTTGATTGTCCTTTAGCCTTTCATTTCCAATGCCATTTTGATTGTCCTTTAGCCTTTCATTTCCAATGCCATTTTGATTGTCCTTTAGCCTTTCATTTCCAATGCCATTTTGATTGTCCTTTAGCCTTTCATTTCCAATGCCATTTTGATTGTCCTTTAGCCTTTCATTTCCAATGCCATTTTGATTGTCCTTTAGCCTTTCATTTCCAATGCCATTTTGATGTCACTGATGGCAACAGATAAACTAACACAAACTGTTGATACAAATGGTAAATACCTTATATGTGACCCGATTTCACGGACCGGGTCCTAACTCGCAAGCAGCGATTGTGGTAGAGGCCCAAAAAAGGTTCAGTGGGTCAAAAGTATGGATTTTGAGTTTTCACTTGAAATGGATTCTGCCACCATTAAACTTCAACTTCATGCATTGGACTAAGTGAAATTCAAATTGTAAATGCATTAAAACACATTTTAAATGACATACCCCATGGCAATTATCCTATTTTAATCGCCTGTCAAGACTAATTTTTTTTATTGAAAACTGTAAACTGAAACCCTGATCGGGCCCCATCATGTTATATATCTCTGGAAAGCTTGTGACCTTAACGGGCTTAACCTGCTTCTGCTCGCGTGCTCGTTTTGAAATCTAACCAATCAGAAGCATGGCATTGCAAAACTTAGGCGTAAACACAGAGTGAGTGAGTTGAAAACTTTGACCAATGAGAGGTTAGGACAGACTCAGTCTCTAGTTACCGAAAGGCAACGTGCAACGGAATTGGTCGAGAGGGAGACAACTTGCTGATTGCAGTTTCGAAGCATCATGGATATGATGCAGACGATCTCTTTCGAAAGACTGACTTTTTTGCTCAATTCTCGGTCATTTACAACCCTACCAGTCGCAGATCAAGGAGAACTTGGAGCATTGTTAGTAAAATATTTCAACTCAACCGATTCCGACGATGAAAACGAAACTGACCGTGACGATGACTGCCTCAAAACTGTAAAACCTGCTTCGACTCCGACCCGGCGACTGCTACACTAGTCAATGACTAGTGCTAGGCCTAGGATGGGTCAAAAATCTTTGAACCCCGTTTTCTCAAAACGGCCATCTGCTGTGTTACCCTCTTTAACACCCCATAACTTCCTCGTTTTTTGGAGTAGAGCAATAAATCATATATCAAAAGAAAGGTAAGTGTCTGCAGATGATGTAAATGCTAATATATTAAAATCTGCCATTTTCACCTTGAGACCCACTTTGTGGTGATGGGTCACATATGCAATGAGAAATCTGCACAAGCAGACAACTGATAGAAGCACAGATATCTTTTATGAGATCCTAATTTAGTTGCTGTACAGTGTCAGTGGAACCTCCCTTATAAGACCTTCAAAAATCATGCAAAATGAGGTCTTGTAATGGAGGGGTCTTATAAGGGAGGTAATTTTAATACTTACAAATAAAGGCAATGTCTCTCAGAAGTAGGTCTTATATGGGAGGTCTTGTAAGGGAGGTTCCACTGTACTAATAAAAGAAAAGACGAAGCAGCATTATAGCAACACGGCTGCAAGACACTATAAAAAGGAATAATGTAAGTCCAGGCGCCATTCCAGAGCCCAGTCTTACCAATCTTCCCTCCCTTGGCGTAGGGAGCAAGCATGTCCACCACCTTGATGCCTGTCTCCAGAATCTCCTGCTCCACGCTCATGTCCACGTAGTCTGGGGCCTCCTGGTGAATGGCAGCATACCTAACACACACACACACACACAGATAGATGATCACTGGAACCACTACTGGGGACATCTGTTGCTCCACGCTCATGTCCACGTAGTCTGGGGCCTCTTGGTGAATGGCAGCATACCTAACACACACACACAGATAGATGATCACTGGAACCACTACTGGGGACATCTGTTGCTCCACGCTCATGTCCACATAGTCTGGGGCCTCCTGGTGAATGACAGCATACCTAACACACACACACAGATAGATGATCACTGGAACCACTACTGGGGTCATCTGTTGCTCCACGCTCATGTCCACGTAGTCTGGGGCCTCCTGGTGAATGGCAGCAAACCCGACACCCAACACATTAGTGGAATCAGTTTTTGAACATACATGTCTGACAGTTATTTACTAAGATTTACATTCATGTTCATACAATTTATGAAAAGAGGGTCACACAGAGAGAAAGAAAGTTTGGATTGAGCGAATGGGTCTGCATGCTACAGCAGCTGTGCGCATGCAAGAATACAGCTGAATAGCAATGACTATACGTGCGCACTTTCCTATGTGTCTGTGCATGTGTGTGAAATACTTTGGGCTGTGTGTAAAATCAACTTACTTCCACATATTTCAGAAAATGCATTAACATGACACCAATCTTCAAAAACAACACTTTTTCTCTGCTTTCAAATTACTGACCGCTATTTGTGCAAACCAAACCATGCAAAATATAGGACAATTAAACAAATTTAAAAAAAGGAGACAAACCATTCAAGGCCGACTCGAACAGGCACATGTGGGACAACAAAAATTGAGGGGGGTGTCTAAAGTACAAGATTGCCAATACAATTTTAAGTTCAAATGATACTATCGTTAATGGATACAAAACAAATAAAAAGTGCCCATGCCGAGAATCGGACCCGGAACCATTGGCATGACAGACATACACTCTACCAATGAGCTATCGAGGCTTTCAGTGTTGATGAGTTTCTTAACTCATGTTGCCTGTTGAATACTCTCTAACTCACTAATCTAAACTGTTATCTGTTTTGTTATCTATTAACAGTGTTGTTTTAAGTATTTAATTATTCAAATCATTATTGTTTAAAAGCTTGCATAGACATCCATATATCTGTGCGAAGTTAACACGAGTGAGCCAAAAACCCATCAGTGGCCTACTTGTCTGTATCGACGGGTCCCCTCTCGTCGATGGGCTCCCCGATGACGTTGATGATCCTGCCCAGGGTCATGGGCCCCACGGGGATCCTGATGGGCGTGCCCGTGTCCCTGCAGACCTGGCCGCGGATCAGACCCTCCGTGCCGTCCATGGCGATGGTGCGCACAGTGCTCTCACCTGCCACATGGACCCCAGGGGTTAGTCTCAGCACCGGTCATCAGATGTTGACTGATAACACAGGGCTCCCAATCGTCCCGCAAAACAAGGGGTCCCAGGGACTCCTTCGCTTACAGTATAGAGGGTCCTAGAGGCGGGATAGAGGGTCCCAGTGGCATTGCAGATGCTAAAAAGGTTTCTAGTGCATCCCTGGGACCCCATGTTCTTTTAGAGGGTCCTTGAGAATTTTAGTGCTTCATAGACCAGGGGTGGGATTGGACCAAAGAAGAAAAAAAGGAAAAAATAGATTTTCAACAGAACCCATGCGGCCCACCCCGATATTGTTTTCTGTGTTGACAATGTTATTTTTGCCAATTTGACATTTTGTGGTTTTTTTTAATTATTACGAAATAAATTAAAAAAAGGTGTGTTCAACAAAGATGCTAAAAAAAAACCATGTGTGGTGTGTTTATTATTAAAACATTGCAGACACAAGTCACTTACATGATCACAGAAGCACTAAAAGCTCAAAATAAACTTAGTACTTGCCTTTCTGTAGTATTTTAGTAATGCAATCAACAGGTAAAAATGATGTTCGGATACGCACACCTGTCGGTCTCATTGAATCATCGACTCATTGCCTATCATTCGCGATCGAAGTTTTCATGAAAAGTATCTCTATGCTTTGTATAAAGTGTTAAACCGATCTAAGTCCGATAAAAATCAATGAAACTGTCCATTTCACTAGTGTCCGAATGCTCAGCAGATGACCGGTTGTCGGAATCGTTCGATTGATTTTCTGTCGCAGTTGGCACTGCACTAGCACGAGTCTCAACAGTCACTTCACTCTGGCCCCTATAACTAAGTCCAAAAGCACGATTGGCACACAATTTATCGGTAAAAACATCGATAACATCGTCATGCATCGTTCGGAACGCCGCCATTTTGATGAAAAAAAATTCGAAGAAAATTGATCAAATTTAGTCTTCAATCGAGCTCCGTGCACAATGGCGGCCATAGAAAGAGGAAGTCGAATGCTTTCCGGCTGTCGTTAAAGCTTTCCTTCTCCATTAGAGAGCTCTCACTTCCTTAGCAATACGACTAAACGTGGGTGGATCGGCGCGGTTTCGAGCGGTTCAGGATCGACGGCGACGAGCGGAACGGCGCGGTACAGGACGTTATAACTAAGTTAATAATAAACAAATACAATAAAATAAAGCCTATAGGAGAAATGGCGCCACATAAGGCCTTGAAATAAATAATAAAATGGGTTGGAATATGGGTTTTTTGCCGGAAATGTTTTTTCAATGTCGGAATTTTTTTTTAAATACCGGATTTCAGGCAAAAACCGGACAAAATCCCACCCCTGATAGACCCCCAAATGGGGGTCCCTGGGAGCCCTACCAACTAATAACATTTTGAAATGACCTATTGTTTTTGCAGGCAAGTGGTCATATTCAATGGCTTGGAGTCAAAACGGAATATCTTTACGACTTTAGATAGTCCACCGACATATTATTATTGAACCTATTACAAAAACTAATAACTTGTACAGTCGACCCCCTCTTTTAAGACCTTCAAAAAATCGCGCAAAATCGGTCGTAAAAGAGGGGGGTCTTAAATCAGGGGCGACCAAAACAATGCACTCAGTGACTCACTACACCGTATATGACGCACAGCGCATGCATACACTAGAACTAAAACATGCTTTCTCCGTCATTCTTGAATGAAACATCGCGGTCTAGCTAATATACGAAAACGAGCGAAAACGGGCTAAAACAGAAAGTGTGCTCGCGGTCTGTGTTGCACTCACACACAAACTACACATAACAACAGTACAGACCTAATTTTCGCCATTTTACGCTCTGGCAGTTCATTTTCAATCACAGTTTGCACACACGGAACTTTTACCGCGCATACAACTCGGCTGACAAAATGGCGCCGCATATACCGCAAATACGAAATCACGGCAAACGCTAATGCGCCAGCTGCTTTCATTTATCGGATTTTGTGTGTTGTTTGCATTCAGTGAGTGTTTCAGTGCACGCACTAACGCCGATTTATCAGTTTGATAACGGAAAGGAGCTGCTTTTCAACTTATTTTTTGTAAAGTGAGACCATTCACTGAGTTCCAACTTATGGAGTGTGACCGATCACCTAGTTTCAACTTGTGAGTTGACTTCGCATTTAGGCCTACGTGTGCACAGAGTTCGTAAAGATCGACACGATCGCGACCGTTTCAGTTCAAACTTTGATCATAAACTGCTCAGTGATGACACATGTGCATAAAAGTGGTGACATTTAGTGGTCAGATCGTGATATCGCTGATTAAATTCTTCAATTTCGGCATGAGAACGGTTCGTTTTTACCGAGATTGACCTAACAACAGTGGTACCCCAGCTGTGCGTCGGCTCGAACTGAGGCCGAGAAGGATAGATATCATCGTTTTTGCGACTGATAATTGTCAGAATGTGTTGCATCGGTCGTAAAATCAACAAGATTTACGCAATTACGGTCGCAAGACGCGTTAGAGGGGGAGTCGTAAATGAGGAGGCAAGTTTAGAAGAAAAACGATCCGTCATTCATATTTCAGTCGTAAAAGAGGGGAGGTCGTAATTCAGAGGGCCGTTCGTGAGGGGGTCGACTGTATCAAACAATTACTGCAGAAATATATAAAGGGAGTTATGCTTTTTATATTTCTGCCGTCTTTTTTTTTATACAAGTTATTAGTTTTCGTACTAAGTTCAATAATATGTCAATGGACTATCTAAGCTTGACTCCAAGTCCAAGCCATCGTTATTATCTTTACTTCTTGTCTGTTGGCAACTTTATGGATTTTGATAACTGTGCGCTGCGACTGATTCCACAGAGATCAGATTGACTTTGGTGGAATAGAGGGGGGAAATGCCCTGTTATTACTTTACATTGCATAGTACTGTACTAACTTTTCTTATGCAAAAAAAAACCTTAAAAAAAAACCTTTTGTCATGTGTCTGCATGCAGTCTGTGAAATTATGTGATTGATTGCAACAGTGTCATAAAAAGCTTTTGTTGCACTCAAGTTGTATTTCCTTTAAAAAAAACCCACCATATTTCGAAGTTTTAAAAGCGGAATTTTATTGACTTGAGCGGAAGGGCGGAATAAATGTAGTCTGAGCCGAAGAAATTCCACTCAAAGTGGAATGGTTGGCAGGTCTGTGCCTTACATTTATTCAGGTCTTGTTTCACTATTCTAATACCTGTCAATTAATGTTAACATAAATCGGGTGTGGTTGAGAGTTGGCAAATTGAAATTTCCTCCCCTTATCGGCTGATCTCAGGATTCTGAGACCCGACAAATCAGGGATGTGTGGTTGAGAGTTGGCACTCGGAATGAGCGGCATTGGGAGCGAAGCCACTTTAAGGCTTTGGGCTCATTTGAGGTAAAAGCGCTATATAAATGTACTATTATTATTGCTATTACTGTGTATTAGTATTACTTACAGCCCAGAAGATGGACATAAAAAAAATTTAAAAACAAAACTGACCCAAGTGCTGTGCCACTTCCAGGATGAGGCGGGGGCTGCGGTTGTCCACCTGCAGGGCGTTGAGGATGGGGGGCAGGTTGTCGTCAAACTGCACGTCCACCACTGCACCGATCACAGCCACAATGCGCCCCACAGCCAAGCCCGGCGCTGCCTTCGGGGCATCTTGTGCATAGTTTCCTGCAAACCAAGCCAAACCACACGAGTTCAACTTCAAGTACTGAATTTTATTTTGGCGGACAAATAACTTGATTCACCACAAGAATATCAAAATAAGAGTTGGAGTTTTTGTGTGTATCAAAACACACTGCTCTCGGCACTGAATTTTTTTTTTCAAACCTGATAAGTGACAGTATAACTATAAGTATTGTGAAGGTCACAATATTCTGAGACTAAGAGAAAATGTGTTTTATTGTTATTCCTTTAATTATTTATACTTTTGATTCTTTATCATTGTATTTCTTGCTTTCAAGCTTTTCAAAATAAAAATTGGCTCATATATTACCAGTACTGAGTAGGCTTGGCTTTTTTGTTTCTCCAGTGTCATTCAATGGAATAATCATTATAATGTCAAGTCAGCAGATCAATCTCAGTCAATTTAGACAAGGGCAATTCATACAAAATCGTTCTGTATGGATGCATGGACTTAGTTCTCATTTACTAGATCAAAAGTGGTCAATTAGCATTACTGATCTATGGTCTATCCTTGATGTAGCCCCATACTAACTCTAGCAGACACCCTACCGCATGTGTGTGACCTTTATTTCTCCTAAGCAGACGAAGTCCAATTCTTCTTCATCAAATCAATGCTTGGAATGCAGAAAGACCACAATCATTGCACAATTCATTGTCAAACAAATTCGAGTTGTAAACTATGCGCTAAGTCATTAGATCTTGCTGAAATTTGGTCATAGGGATAGTTTTAGAGGGCAGTCGCCGGGGTTGAAGAATGTCGGCTGCTGTCGTGAAGGACAACTGGACACACGGCAATTTTTTTCCCAAACGTGCATCTACACAAACTAAACAAGAAATTCGGCAAAAAATGTATTTCTTACGATTGTTGAAATACGCAGGTAACGTTCTGCATGCTGTCTGAGGAATTGCTGGGGATGTAAGGGCACATTTTGTTGCCCTTACAAACCCCGTACACGCTTGTCGTAGGCTATGCATGATGGCTGACCCCGGTAAGGATGTAGTCACGTGAGCACACTGGCTGCCTGGGTGAATGTAATTACACGACGCATTGGCAGATGGGAAAAGCGCTGAAACGAATCAAGTTCTAACATGTAGGGTTGTGGCCCTTAGCCCCAATCGTCTTCTTTCAAATACGTCGCTACAATCCAGTAGTCTGGCATAACTGCGAAGGGGAGAGATTGCGCATAGGCGATTTATTGATGTTGGTTGATTAATAGCTGTCTCTTGAAGGCCTATTTTCATTAGCCTTTTGCCCTCTAAATATGTTTTTAAATTTTTATTTGGTTTGGCTTCATTCACTGATGACTACTAAGGCATCTGTGTTTTATTCCTCTTTTAAATCTGTATATTAACTGAATACATTTTGTTTTGGAAAAACTTGTCTATGCCCGGATTTTTACGAAACCAATTTAATGACTTTGCATTAACTGCTTCAGATAGGGTAGCGGTTACCACGCCTCATTTATTACTCATCGGCTAGGCACCGCCACAAGTACTAAGAATAGTCAATTGATTTGAAAGCTTAGATACAGTCACGAGCTTACATTAGAATGTAGGTCCGTGGATACAGTGTCTTTGGTACTATATACATATATATTATATATAATTATAGTGGAATAATCGTATAAATGGTATACATATATTTATATACTATACCACCCAATGTAGGTCCCTGGATACAGTGTCTTTGGTACTATATAGGCTAGGTATATATAGATAAGTATAATATATTTATAATATATATTATATACTATTACCACCAATCTGCAAAAATGCTTTTGTTGAATTTTCAAATTACACAGTGAGTGATTCTGATGCAGAAAATGTTGAAATTTATCACACAAGTGATGTGGATGTGGGGGGGGGGGGGGGGGGGGGGGGGGGGGGGGCTCTAAGAAGAAGAAAAGTCTCACCAAAGCCTCCCGGAATTAACCATGTGGGACATAGGGGGCTTATATACTTTCATTTTGTTTTTATATCTAGCTTTGACTACATAGATATTGGCATTGAAAAGTGATAATGTTCACAAACTTTGCGATTTTTCATTGCTTTTTGCGGTTTGCAAATTATATCTAAAAAACTAATTGAGATAAAACCGGAGTTCAAATGTTGCACGTTCCAATCAGAGAAGAAGATCGCCACCTCACCACCTTCATCACACACCTTGGGGCAGGTACCGCTACAAAACAACCCCTCAGGGATACATTGCTTCGGGTGACGGCTACACCAGGCGGTATGACGAAATCGTCACCGACATTCCAAACAAAACCAAATGCGTTGATGATGCCTTACTTTGGGCTGACACCCTGGAAGACAGACAGAGCGTAACGGTTGTTACAAGACATAACTCTCTATTTCGTTTCATGGCTTACACATCCATATTCTATTGTTGCAACAGTCTTTGCATGAGTAACGGTCGTTACACAGAGCGTAATCTTACATATTACAGTCTATTATAACGTTTACTAGGCTTGCACATCCATATTCTATAAAGTCTTTACAGGAAGAGTAAAGGTCGTTACCCAGAGCGTAACGGTTGTTACAAGAGGGAATGCTCTCTATTATAACGTTTACTGGCCTTACACATCCATATTCAATAGTTGCACACTTACATATAACGGTCGTTACACAGAGCGTAACGGTTGTTACAAGACAATACTCTCTATTATAACGTTTTCCGCTTACACATCCATATTCTATTGTTGCAACAGTCTTCAAACTGAGTAACGGTCGTTACACAGAGCGTAACGGTTGTTACAAGAAAATCTCTCCGCTATTATAACGTTTACTGGCCTTACCATCCATATTCTATTGTTGCAACAGTCATTGCACAGTGAGTAACGGTCGTTACACAAGAGCGTAACGGCTGTTACAAGAGGGAATTGCTCTCTAGATAAACGTTTACTGGCCTTACATTCCATATTCTATATTGCAACAGTCATTGCACACTGAGTAACGGTCGTTACACATAACGGTTGTTACAAGAGGGAATTCTCTATTATAACGTTTCCGACTCTTACACATCCATATTCTATTGTTGCAACACTCATCCACAGTGAGTAACGGTCGTTACACAGTGCTGTAACAGTTGACAAGAGGGAATGCTCTCTATTAAACGTTTCTATGCTTACACATCCATATTCTATTGTTGCAACAGTCATTGCACACTGAGTAACAGTCGTTACAAGATCTTAACGGTTTTTACAAGATGTAATACTCTAAATTTTAAAACTGGGCTTGCATATCCTAAGCTACATTGTTGCAACAGTCATTGCATACTAGTAACGGTCGTTACACAGAGCGTAACGGTTGTTACAAGAAGGAATACTCAGTATTATAAGGTTTACTGGCCTTACACATCCATATTCTATGTTGCAACAGTCTTTGCACAGTGAGTAACGGTCGTTACACAGAGCCTAACGGCTGTTACATGAGGGAATGCTCTCTATTATAACGTTTACTAGCCTTACATGCTCATATTCTATCTTGCAACAGTCATTGCATGAGTAACGGTCGTTACACAGAGCGTAACGGTTGTTACAAGAGGGAATACTCTCTATTTATCGTTTACTGGCCTTACACATCCATATTCTATTGTTGCAACAGTCTGGCAGAATTTGTAACGGTCGTTACACAGAGCGTAACGGTTGTTACAAGAGTGAATACTCTATTACAACGTTTACTGGGCTTGCACATAAATATTCTATTTTGCAACAGTCTTTACAGACAGAGTAATGGTCGTTACACAGAGCGTAACGGTTGTTACAGAGCCTTCTCTTTATTATAACGTTTACGGAGGCTTACACATCCATATTCAATAGTTGCAACAGTCACACTGAGTAACGGTCGTTACAGAGAGCGTAACGGTTGATACAAGAGGAATACTGAGTATTTAACGTTTACTGGGTCTTACACATCCATATTCTATTGTTGCAACAGTCAGTGTATACTGAGTAACGGTCGTTACAAGACGTAACGGTTGTTACAAGAGGGAATGCTCTCCGTATTATAACGTTTACTACCAGTACACATCCATATTCTATTGTTGCAACAGTCATTGCACACTGAGTAACCACAGAGCGTAACGGTTGTTACAAGATCTCTCTATTATAACGTTTACTGGGCTTACACATCCATATTCTATTGATGCAACAGTCTTGCACACTGAGTAACGGTCGTTACACAGAGCGTAATGTTGTTCAAGAGGAATACAGTCTATTATAACGGTTACTATATTACACATCCATATTATATATTGCAACAGTCAGTTCACACTGAGTAACGGTCGTTACACAGAGCGTAACGGTTGTTACAAGAGAATGCTCTCTATTATAAACGTTTATTAGCCTTACACATCCATATTCTATTGTTGCAACAGTCTTGCAGACTGAGTAACGGTCGTTACACAGAGCGTAACGGTTGTTACAAGATATTATACTCTCTATTATAAAGGTACTGGGCTTGCATATCCTAAGCTACATTGTTGCAACAGTCATTGCATTGTCAGTAACGGTCGTTACACAGAGCGTGGTTCAAGAGGGAATACTCTCTATTGAAACGTTACTGGCACACACATCCATATTCTGTTGTTGCAACAGTCTTTGCACACTGAGTAACGGTCGTTACACAGAGCGTAACGGTTGTTACAAGAAGGAATACTCTCTATTATAACGTTTACTGGGCTTGCACATCCATATTCTATTGTTGCAACAGTCTTTTACATACTTTCATAATGGTCGTTACACAGAGCGTAACGGTTGTTACAAGAGGGAATATTCTCTATTATAAAGTTTAATGTGGGCTTAACATCCATATTCAATAGTTGCAACAGTCGTTGCACACTGAGTAACGGTTTGCAAATTAGAGCGTAACGGTTGTTACAAGAAGAGAATACTCTCTATTATAAAATTTACTGGCCTTACACATCCATATTCTATTGTTGCAACAGTCAGAGAACAAGATCGTAACGGTCGTTACACAGAGCGTAACGGTTGTTACAAGAGGGAATGTACTCTATTATAACGTTTACTAGCCTTACACATCCATATTCTATTGTTGCAACAGTCATTGCACAGTGAGCAACACCGTTACACAGAGCGAAACGGTTGTCACAAGAGGGAATTCTCTATTAAAACGTTTATGGCCTTACATATCCATATTCTATACTTGCAACAGTCACACACTGAGTAACGGTCGTTACACACAGAGCGTAACGGTTGTTAC
Source organism: Phymorhynchus buccinoides (assembly GCA_017654935.2). Classification (NCBI taxonomy): domain Eukaryota; kingdom Metazoa; phylum Mollusca; class Gastropoda; order Neogastropoda; family Raphitomidae; genus Phymorhynchus; species Phymorhynchus buccinoides. Next base: position 3,493,500 of record CM065683.1, read on the forward strand.
AAGAGGGAATACTCTCTATTATAACGTTTACTGGGCTTACACATCCATATTCTATTGTTGCAACAGTCTTTGCACACTGAGTAACGGTCGTTACACAGAGCGTAACGGTTGTTACAAGAGGGAATACTCTCTATTATAACGTTTACTGGGCTTACACATCCATATTCTATTGTTGCAACAGTCTTTGCACACTGAGTAACGGTCGTTACACAGAGCGTAACGGTTGTTACAAGAGGGAATACTCTCTATTATAACGTTTACTGGGCTTGCACATCCTAATCTACATTGTTGCAACAGTCATTGCATACTCAGTAACGGTCGTTACACAGGGCGCAACGGTTGTTACAAGAGGGAATACTCTCTATTATGACGTTTACTGGGCTTACATCTCCATATAGAGTGTGTGTTGATGCTTTGTTCAACTGATTGTATTTTGTATTGTGTTTTTTTGGGTGGGGTGAGTGGTGGTGATGGTAACGGTGTGTGTGTGTGTGTGTGTGTGTGTGTGTGTGTGTGTGTGTGTGTGTGTGTGTGTGTGTGTGTGTGTGTGTGTGTGTGTGTGTGTGTGTGTGTATGTGCGTGCGTGCGTGAATGGGTGGGTGGGGTGTGTATGTGTATGCCTATTTGCATGTGCGTGAGCGATTATTTGGTTTTGTTGTTGAATTTGTTGCTTTTAATTTTTGTTGTTGTTAAGCGCATAGAGCTCCACATTGGTGGAGGAATGCGCTATGTAAATGATTCACTATTATTATTATTATTATTATATTCTATGGTTGCAACAGTCATTGCATACTGAGTAACGGTCGTTACACAGAGCGTAACGGTTGTTACAAGAGGGAATACTCTCTTATGACGTTTACTGGGCTTACATATCCATATTCAATCGTTGCATTAGTCATTGCATACTGAGTAACGGTCGTTACACAGAGCGTAACGGTTGTTACCAGAGGGAATACTCTCCATTATAACGCTTACTGGGCTTACACATCCATATTCTATAGTTGCAACAGTCATTGCATACTGCGCAACGGTCGTTACACAGAGCGTAACGGATGTTACAAGAGGAAATACTCTCTAATATAACGTTTACTGGGCTTACACATCCATATTATGTTGTTGCAACAGCCATTGCCGTCCTTACTTTTCGGAAACCTCCGCCAAGGGGTCGTGGGGAGGGGGGGGGGGGGGACCACACGCAGCTCGGATTTACTAACGGCAAGTGAGCTGTGAGCGTGGAGGGTGGGAGGGGGTTGAGGGGAAGAGGGAGGGGATGAGGCGGGCTGGGGGGAGGGGGGTCTGGAGGGGGGAGGGGTGGGATGGTCGGGGGTGTGTGGGGGGGGGGGGGGGAGTGTTCAGAGGTGTGGGCTGGAGGGGGCCACAGTTCTCAACCCATCGACAGCGATTTTGGCATCAAGCATCCTTCAGGGGGGGAGGGGGTTGAGGGGAGGAGGGGGGCTGGCACAACTGGCACAACAACTGGCACAGTTGTGCCAGATGTGCCAGTTGTGCCAGTTGTGCCAGTTGTGCAAGCTTGTGCTAGTTGTGCACAGCTTGTGCAAGTTGTGCAAGCTGTGCCAGATGTGCAAGCTGTGCCACTTGTGACAGGTGTGCCAACTAGCACAACTGCCAGCTGTGCACAGTTGTGCAAGCTGTGCACAGTTGTGGCACAGCTGTGCACAGCTGTGCCAGTTGTGCAAGCATGTGCACAGCTGTGCACAGCTTGTGCAGTTGTGCAAGCTGTGCACAGGCATGTGCAAGCTGTGCCAGTTGTGCAAGCTGTGCACAGTTGTGCACAGATGTGCCAGTTGTGCAAGCTGTGCCAGTTGTGCCAGTTGTGCAAGCTGTGCCAGTTGTGCACAGTTGTGCAAGCTGTGCACAGTTGTGCCAGATGTGCCAGTTGTGCCAGTTGTGCCAGATGTGCCAGTTGTGTGCCAGTTGTGCCAGATGTGCCAGTTGTGCAAGCTGTGTGCCAGTTGTGCAAGCTGTGCCAGTTGTGCCAGTTGTGCCAGTTGTGCCAGTTGTGCAAGCTGTGCCAGTTGTGCCAGTTGTGCCAGTTGTGCCAGTTGTGCACAACACGTGCACAACACGTGCATATGTGCACAACTGTGCAAGTTGTGCACAGCTTGTGCCAGATGTGCCAGTTGTGCACAGTTGTGCACAGCTGTGCAAGTTGTGCCAGGCACAACACGTGCCAGTTGTGCAAGCTGTGCCAGTTGTGCCAGTTGTGAAGCTGTGCTAGTTGTGCCGGTTGTGCCAGTTGTGCAAGCTGTGCCAGTTGCGCCAGATGTGCCTGCGTGTTGTGCCTGTTGTGCGCATGTTGTGTACGCATGTTGTGCCTGTTGTGCCTGTTGTGCAAGAAGTGCACAGCTGTGCCAGTTGTGCCTGTTGCCCTGTTGTGCCTGTTGTGCCTGTTTTGCCTGTTGTGCCAGTTGTGCCTGTTGCCCTGTTGCCCTGTTGTGCCTGTTGCCCTGTTGTGCCTGTTGTGTCTGCGTGTTGTGCCTGTTGTGCCTGCGTGTTGTGCCTGTTGTGCCAGTTGTGCCTGTTGTACACTGTTGTGTCTGTCGTGCCAGTTGTGCCAGTTGTGCCAGATGTGCCAATTGTGCAAGCTCTGCCAGTTGTGCTAGATGTGCCAATTGTGCAAGCTCTGCCAGTTGTGCCAGATGTGCCAATTGTGCAAGCTCTGCCAGTTGTGCCAGATGTGCCAATTGTGCAAGCTCTGCCAGTTGTGCTAGATGTGCCAGATGTGCCACAACAGGCACAACAGGCACAACACGCAGACACAACAGGTTAACACAACACACCTGGCACAACAGGCACAACACGCAGAACCCCCTTTCCAGAAGTAAGCACATTTATAGTTCCAGAATGCAACCCAATTTTAATATTATGTGTTGCACCGTAACCGTATCTACCAAACATAATATATTTCTGGAACATCATTTGGGTTACATCGTGGCCGACGGTAGTATAGTTCAATGTTATACTTGTGGCGGTACCATAGCCGATGAGTTTTATCCGAGGCGTGGTTACCGCTACACCTATCTATAGTCTTAAAAACTCGGGACTTTACTGGTGTTGCACTGCCTCCGGGCATTGCATCCAGTATTGTTCCCACCATCTTTGTATTTACAAATAATAATAATAATAATAATAATGATAATAATAATAATAATAATAATAAAGAAAACTTATATAGCGCACATTCCAGGCTAGCTGCTCATGGCGCTTTACAAAAAATACATTTAACCAAATCACATCAATACCCATGCTCGCACGCACACAAGCACACACACTGACGAACATAGCATATCATTTACATGCGCATGCACACATACATACAATACATACATACATACATACATACATACATACATACATACGTACGTACGTTCGTACATACATACATACACACAGACACAAACACACACACACATCCCCACACACATGCATAAGCACATGCCAGCGCGCGCATGCACACACACACTTTCTGTCTCCCACCTTTCCCATGCCATTCCTCATCCGCACACGCTTTCATTCTCACAATCCGATCATGGTGGACAGTAGTGTTCAGAGAATAGATGGGTTTTCAGGTTGGTTTTGAAAACTGACAGTGAGTTGGAATGTCCCATATGTGTCTATGACCGAGAGGACGTAAAACACCATTTTTCATTCATTCATTCACGGTAGTATATTTGATATATCGCGATTGGCAACGGTAACATCCACATTCTCCATAACAGTAGCTATTAGAAAGTAAAGCACATAAAAAGTTACCCTTTTTCAGACATAAATTATAAAGTCAAACTAGAGCGTTAAGATGCTAGTCCACCAGCCGTGTGGCAGCATTTGGGGGTCTAGGGACCTTGACCTTGATTTTCGACTTGAACTTGGTTTAGGTATCCTTAGTACTTTTTTGCAAGCAACATTTTGGGGTCTGGGGACCTTGACCTTGATTTTCGACTTGAACTTGGTCTAGGTATCCTTAGTACTTTTTTGCAAGCAACATTTTGGGGTATGGGAACCTTGACCTTGATTTTCGACTTGAACTTGGTCTACTCTATGTATCCTTAGTACTTATTTGCAAGCAACATTTGAGTGTCCTTGGTCCCTGTGTTCAAACGCTATCGTGCCAGCCGCTCGGCAGCATTTTTGGCTCAAGTGACCTTGACCTTTGACCTATATACCTTAGCCGGTCTGTGACTTAGCGGGCATGTGACTTAGCAGTCATCTCTCTCTCTTTCTCTCTCTCTCTCTCTCTCTCTCTCTCTCTCTCTCTCTCTCTCTCTCTCTCTCTCTCTCTCTCGCTCTCTCTCTCCGAGACAAAGGTTTTAGGCCTACAGAGCAATATGTCGGCTTAGGCCCGCTACTGATTAACGCGTGAGTGTGTGTGCGTGCTCGCGTGCCTCAGTGAGCTAGTGTGTGTGGGCGCGCGCGCGTGCGTGCCGTACACGCGCTTGCCTTTCGCTCATTCAGAAAATGCACTGCAATTTACGAACAGCTCAGTATGGATGTAAGCCTACATTATTTTTTATTGTCATTGTTGTAAATACATTATGGACCCAAAAAAATCCAATCCAGCTTTTCCCATGTCAGCGATGTGTATAATCAATGTATTATCAGGTGTACAGTATATTCAATCAAATTTCGATGGCTTGGAGTCAAAACTTATTATTGAACATATTGTGAAAACTGATAACTTGTTTAAAAAAAAGACTGCAGAAATATAAAAAGCATAATCCCCGTTTTACATAATTAGTCTTTTTTTAATACAAGTTCTTAATTTTTGTAATATTTTTTTATTATCAATAATAAATCATTGGACTGTCTAAAGATAGTTTCGTTTTGACTCTAAGCCGTCGCAATACAGGTGCAGCAAACTATCACACAGTGACATGCTCACATGCACGCGCATAGGATTTCAATGTCACCAATTTGGCTTGGGGGTAGGCTTTAAGAAAAAGGACAAAGAAATAGAACCACACACACATAAAGGAAAACACACACACACACACACACACACACACACACACACACACACACACACACACACACACACACACACACACACACACACACACATGAGGCCTACACATACACATGAGGTGTGTAACTAGGACGTGAGTGCAGAAAAGAAATCCTTCTTTGGACCAAAACGAGCAAGGGAGACAAATCAACCATGGAGCGCAGACTACACACACTGGACACAAATATTTCAGGATCAGTTGCGACACACGTGGCAGTCTTTCAAACTGGCCAGCATTTTAACGCGTGCATGAAAAGTCAATCTGTTTAGACGACTCCGGCAACATAAACAAACTGATATAAAAAGGAAGTGTGTGTGTGTGCGCGCGCGTGTGCGCGTGTGTGTGTAGGGGGGGGGGGGGGTAAAAAAAACAAGAGGCTTGCAACGGGTAAGACTACGAAGATGAAATAGTCTGTCCAAGTGATCGGAATTCCATAATTGGTATTTTTATAGGCATATATATTTTTTTTTTTTAAACACAAAAGTGTGTGTGGGGGGGGGGGGGGGGGGGGGGGGGGGGGGGGGGGGGGGGGGGGGGGGGGGGGATGAAATAGTCTCTCAGTCCAAGTGATCCGAAAACTGTTGTGAATAACATATAGTGAAGGCGAGACGCAGAGAAAAAGGTATGGGATGCGGATAAGAGGGGGGGGGGGGGGGGGGGGGGGGGGGGGGGGGGGGGGAGGAAGAGTGAAGTTATCACTCAAGAATCGGACACTCGGTTCTGTAAAGAACGGGAGGAGATTGCAACTTGTGCAGGGACCTTGTGTTCCTCTGTACGTCTGCAATAGTGTGTGTGTCAGTGAGTGTGCGTGCTTGCGTGTATATGTGTGAGTGCGTGTGCTTGTGTGTGTGTGTGTGTCAGTGAGTGTGTGTGTGCGTGTGTGTGCGTGCTTGCGTGTATATGTGTGTGCATGCGTGTGTATGTGTTTATATATATGTGTGTGTGTGTGCGCCGTGCGTGTGTCACGTGTGTGTATGAATCTGACAAAAACGAAAAATTGAGTTTAACGTCCTCCGACCGCGAAGAAGTACATATTATGGAACATTTAATTATACAGATAATGGGACGATCCTGGAGGTACTATTAAAGCCCCGATGTTTTGGAGAGAAAAAACCCCGACTATTAATGAATCCTGTTTAATCCTGAGTAAAGACAAAAGCTATGGCAATGAGAGACTTAGTGCGATTTTTTTCACACCAGAGGGCATGACGCTCGTGTGGGGCTAATCCTCTCTATATTATTAGTTGGGGATAAAGAAAGAGAGAGAGACAGTGAGTGGTCCTACCATTACTCTCTCTCTCACTACGCCCAAGTAAGAAAATCGCGTGATAAGCCCCTAGTGCATTGACTGCCCTCTGGCGTGAAAAATATCGCCATAAGTTGACCATTCATTTTATAGTTTGGTCTTTAGTCGACGCCTGGAAGCACGTTGAAGTGGCTTGCGTTTCAGTTTTCTGTGTAGCTTTGAGTTTTTCGTGCAGCACGGAGTGTCGTGATGCAATTATCAAAGAGTTCACCTCTTGACTGGGTGGAGAAAGAAACTACCATGTGCTTCGTTCTTTATATCAGCGATTTTCAGAGAGTACGGACCTGCAGTGATTTGTTCATTCCTAGATGTTTTTTCTAGTGTCTTCTAGTAGTAGTAATAGTAGTAGTGATATGGGCCTCGCGGCCCTTGTATGCCATATAATTCTTCTTATACTTTTTTTTAATACTATTTTTATTGGTGGTTTGCAAATTTTCCTATGCTACAAATGAAGAAATAGGGTAGGCCTATTTTTATTCATCAATTTGAAATTCCTTATAATTTTTGTTCATTAATGGTTCTTTATCGAGAATATTTTTAAACATTAAGTGCTTGGTGCAAACTTAATGTTAGATGGCAAACAATTTCAAAATTCAACAACTCTGTTAGAAAACTAAATTTTAAACAATTCCAAAAATTGAACGACTCTGTTAGAAAACTAAAATTTTCGAATGGTAGTTTTAGAAAGTTTTTAGAAAAACGCTTTTGAAAAAACCTTCCCCTCACTATTCCTAGTTTTATCTACAGAACTTAACACAAGAAATTATTGTAAGTCAATGTCTTCTATATGGTTAAAAAAAATATATACTGGAATGATATCACCTCTCACCCTTCACCTCTTTAGTGAAGGCAGTTTCAGAGAGGCCACGAGGCCTAGGCTTATGAGCGAGTCCTCACTACTACTACTACTACTACTTCTACCACAGAAAATGAAGTCTTTCTCTGTAAGTGTTGTTTTTACATGCTGTTACTAATTTAGTGGCTCTTCTTCAGTTTTGACGTTTGCAGCAGTTTCAGCCAACCACTATAACCATGGAAGGAGGTTAGTTCTTTATAATCGCATTTGTTGTTGATGACGATGTTTTTTTAATTGCTTTTTAAATTTATTTTCATGATGAAAAGTGTTATGCAATGAGTCATATTTAAAGGGGCACCCAGACGGAAGAGATTTTACAGTCGTACATGGCGAAAGCCGATACGCGACGTTAAACTGAACTTCCATCCGGAAGTGGTTTTTTTTGCAAGAAACATGTCGAGATCACCAGAAAGACGGCATATTCAAGGATTGGAACACTCAATTTGCTCTGGTTTCCTAGAAATCAAACCGGTAATATTCACATTAATTTATCCCACGCCACTCATTCCGAATCCCAATTCACAGCCACACCTCCACACGCTCAGGTCACAGAATCCGAAACCAGCAGTTCAAGAGGAGCAAATCTATGTTGGGCCGTCTGGAGGCAACCAACCGAGGAGACACTGCACTGCTGCTGAGTCATTTCGGTGGAGTTCAGTAGTTCAGGACACCACATACTAAGCCCCTATTCTGTTAGTCGCGGAGCCAGCGTGAGTGAGGTCCTCCGGCACCAAACGTACCAAGGCATAGACTGGATTGGAAACCGAAATTGAGGTCACCTTTCAGAGCAGAGGTTGCAAAGCCACATAATTTGACTTTTTTTGATTGATGGAAATGAGGCGGATGACTGATGAGGACCACGAAGAAGGTCTGCTATGAAGTTCTGTATTGGTCTGAGACTGCATGAAGGGCTGTATTCTACGCTTCCTTTTATAATAATGATGTCCCAGTGTTAACCAGGCCAGAGAACTGCAGACACCTGCAGTGTTGGTCTTGAAATTAGAGCAACACTCTCAGAATCTGTCCGTAAAGTGGATGAAGCTCGACTGTGTGGTTTCAGTCTTCCCATTGAGCCCACAGCCACTCACTCTGGGTAGGGCGGGTCAGTCCAGGAGCCGGGGGGAGGGGGAGGGGGGAGGAGTAGTAGCGTTTTAAGTCAGGGAGCTTCAGCACCTTCGTGATGGAGCTGAGCGTGCCGGGACTGGACTCTCTGATGGCAGGGAGTTCCAGTCACGGACGGTTTGGGGGAAGAAAGAGTTGTTGCGGTAGTCGGTTCTGGTGGGGATTATTTGGAACTGCTTGTTGTGGTTTTGTCTTCTGCTGCTGGGGGGCATGGGTTTGAGGGCGCTGCATTTCACACAGGCCAGTCCATTTGTGATCTTGTAGATCATGGATAGCCTGGAAGCGCGGCGGCGCTCAGCGAGAGATGGCCATTGTAGCTGGTGGAGCATGGTGCTGACACTAACCACGTCAATCTCGACGTGTTTCTTGCAGAAACTCATCCGTCAGGGTGCCCATTTAACTTTTAAGCTCCCAGGATGGTCAGTTCATTCGGTCAATGATCGTAGGCCCGAAAAACAAGGGCCAGCCACACGTCCACTAAAATTTTATGACTGTATGATACGATTCGATCACGTGGTCTTCAAGAATAAGTATCTGTATCTGTAGTCGGTATGTTGGCAGTAACCACTTCTGGCATTTGAAACCAACAGGACATCGTTGAGAGAGCATAAAAAAAATTAACCAAAAAAATAATACAAGAAAAAACAATAATAATAATAATTATTATAATTTAAAATGGTGAATCGAGATCACGTGATCGATTCGTATCGTCCATTCATTCGGTTCCGTGGCATCAAAGTGTTGATTGTGGCCACGTACAGTCAAGAAGAAGAAGATTTTAGTGGCCCTTAACCCAGAACCTACGCAGCTCCTGTGACCCCCTCGGACACTCCCCACCCCTTCCTTACGAGTTTGCTCCGCCCCTTATTCTCAAATGGTATTCTTAAACGGTATGTTTTCCCATTGCGCTTACACTGAACCAAGACAGAAAATCATATATAATTTTGTGCGTTCTCCCACACTACGTCATCAAAAACGGGCCACAACTAACAAATCCGGCAATTTGATTGGTGTTTAAAATTTGTTATGCCGTAGCCTTAGTTGAACGAAATGAAGTACATTTTCACTTGCAAACAAATGGCGTTCTTCTTTTTCTTCTTCATCGGTGGATGTTATAGCTGGAGACCTAGGATGATGCTCACTCACTCAATGGTTGGTTTAACGTCTAATTAGGCGTAGCCTCTTAATGACAGAAAGGACGATGTGATTTATAACTTTTTACTTTGAACTTTATTTGTTTTATTATAGATCTAGTCCAGTTTAATTAAGTTTTGACGATTTGATTTCTAGGCAACCAGTGAAGTCCAGTAACTTTTAATAGTCAAGTGACTAGTTTGGTGACTAAATCATTTAGTAAATGGAAGAAGAAGAACTTATCATTATTTCATATTATGGCAGTAGCCGAGTAGGTATCTAATCTATCTAATCTTCTTCTTGACTGTACGTGGCCACAATAATTAAAATCAACACTTTGATTATTATGCCACGGAACCGGGGAGGTTCAAGATCACTTTTGCCGGAAGAAGGGCTCAAGGGTAAAGGTCAAGATATGTCCCCCCCCCCCCCCCCTCTACATTTCTCTGTTCATTTTATTTTTCCGTTTTTGCCTTTCTTACCATACTATGATACTTAAAGCTGTATTTTAGGAACATTTTTAGCTAATAACCTTTTTGGAATACTAACCCTAGCCCTAACCCTACCCCCCACCCTATAAGATGGAAACATGCAACGAACCACAACTGTGACAAATTGCGGTGTACCGCAGTACATAGTGGGGGGGGTAGGGTTAGGTTTAGGGATAGGGTTAGTATTCCAAAAAGGTTATTAGCTAAAAATGTTCCTAAAATACAGCTTTATGTATGGTAAGAAAGGCAAAAACAAAAAAATACAATTAACTGAGAAATGCAGGGGGTGGGGAGTGGGTGGCACATCTTTACCTTTACCGGGCTCAAGGCCTGAGAAGAAATAAAACAACAGAGAGAGCACAGATACGAAAACTATGAAACTGTTGATCTGTTGGGTTGTTGGAAGAGGGGAGGAGGGGATGGGGGATGGGAGGGAGAGGGGGGGGGGGGGGCTGTTGGTGCTTGTTAGTCTGACGTCCCCAGAGTGGGGCCATCAGATGTGGCAGCTGCAGCAGGAGGTTTTCCAGTCCGGTGCTCCCAGACTCTAGTGTCTATGTCTATTCACCGGAAAATGCCGAAAGGTGAATGCTGGTTGGTCACTGTTTCAGTGTTTGATACCCCCCGAAAACGGAGTGTGGCTGCTCACGTGGCGGGGTAATCAAAAACAATTGCACACGTAATGTTCTCATCCCTAGCTGGTGCACTTTTACCACAGTGTCCCAGTGCTGTTGGGATGATCCCTGGAGTCTTTTAGCCAGGGTAAGCCAACAAACAACAACAAACAACTGTTTGATACATTTTCACATTTATTTTTATAGTGAGCCCATTTTTTGCAAAAAATGCATTCGTTGTCACACTGCTTTCCACAACAGGAACAAGGATAATCGGACATTGTTGATCTTAAAAACAGGCAATCTTTTAACCCTTTCGCTGCCAGCCATTTTCAGCAAAACAATCCCATTATACTTATCTGGCTGGAGAAAAAAAATCATCTGCAATATTGGAAATTCCTCTGTGACATGTATATAGTAAGGCCTATCCTTACCTCCCAGAATTAAGAACATAGGCTCTTTGGATAGCAGACCCAGGTTTGATGCGTTTTAGTGACATGGGTATTAAACCATTGTGGTGCAAAAATGCGACGTTGGCGGTGAAAGGGTTAAAAAGGTTAGCTATTAAATATAGCACACGGCCCAGGCCTACATCGCTACATGCCCAGTGATGATCTCAGCCTGTGTGAACGGTGTGTGATGCCACACACAAGCAAAATTGACATCTACTCTTTGAGTTGTTTGATTTATGTTGAGTGCCGATGTGTTTGTAATTGTACTCGTGCGCACGCTGTTTTGTTTGGAAACACGTCGATGTGATGCAGTATGACGTGATTTCTATTCTAGTGTGCGGGATTACCGAACTACGGAAATGTGTCATCGGGGCAGTGTTAATCACTTTGCTTTTAGGCAATATCACTTTCCGTTGTCAGGGCTCCCAGGGACCCCCATTTGGGGGTCTATGAAGCACTAAAATTCTACAGGACCCTCTAAAAGAATGTGCAGGGGGTCCCAGGATGCACTAGAAAAAATATTTTTAGCATTCACTATGCCACTGGGACCCTCTATCCCACCTCTAGGACCCTCTATACTGAAAGTGGAGTCCCTGGGATCCCTTGTTTTGCGGGATGATTGGGGGCCCTGGTTGTAATAAACTTTTGGGGTTTTCTGTAGAATGTTTTCATAATTCAGCCCTACCATTCGGTGTTTTGATCATTCCGCCTTCACCATTCAGCATTTTTCTGTATGTTTTGACAATTCGGCATTCATTTTCTGGCATTTTCCGACCATTCGGCATTCATTTTCTGGCATTTTCCGGTGTATAGACAAAGCGTGGCACTATAGGCTTTTCAGCCTTTTGCCCTCTTGATTGATTTCAAAAGTTTTTGTTGTTAATATAGTATTGGCATTACCGATCGACTACTTAGGCAGTCATGCTTTATTTGTCTAATTTGTTTAAATTTACTGAATACGCTATATTCTAAAAATACCAATCTACTGAGTAAGCTTATTCAAAGCAATTGTTTTTACTTCAAAAGTGTAGCGACGATTGTCCTGACAGAGGAGAACACAATAGGACATTTTCAATTCAATAGGCCTGTAGCTGGGTCCTCAGGACATCACTGAGCGCCATGTACTTTTTGACATTCGTGGTTGTTCATTGCATCTCAATTGACAGGAGGGGGGTAACTATTTTTTCAAGTGCACATGCATTCCTTTAACGAAAAAAAAATCACTAACATTATAGCTCTGAAAATAAACGCACGGCAGGGCACTTGGCAGTGAATGTCCTTGCACTTGGTGGGGGTGAAGTGCTATGTACTGGGTGAGTGCATGGCAGGGCACTTGGCAGTGAATGTCCTTGCACTTGGTGGGGGTGAAGTGCTATGTACTGGGTGAGCGCATGGCAGGGCACTTGGCAGTGAATGTCCTCGCACTTGGTGGGGGGTGAAGTGCTATGTACTGGATGAATGCATGGCAGGGCACTTGGCAGTGAATGTCCTTGCACTTGGTGGGGGTGAAGTGCTATGTACTGGGTGAACGCATGGCAGGGCACTTGGCAGTGAATGTCCTTGCACTTGGTGGGAGTGAAGTGCTATGTACTGGGTGAGCGCATGGCAGGGCACTTGGCAGTGAATGTCCTTGCACTTGGTGGGGGTGAAGTGCTATGTACTGGGTGAGTGCATGGCAGGGCACTTGGCAGTGAATGTCCTTGCACTTGGTGGGAGTGAAGTGCTATGTACTGGGTGAATGCATGGCAGGGCACTTGGCAGTGAATGTCCTTGCACTTGGTGGGAGTGAAGTGCTATGTACTGGGTGAGCGCATGGCAGGGCACTTGGCAGTGAATGTCCTTGCACTTGGTGGGGGTGAAGTGCTATGTACTGGGTGAGCGCATGGCAGGGCACTTGGCAGTGAATGTCCTTGCACTTGGTGGGAGTGAAGTGCTATGTACTGGGTGAGCGCATGGCAGGGCACTTGGCAGTGAATGTCCTTGCACTTGGTGGGAGTGAAGTGCTATGTACTGGGTGAGCGCATGGCAGGGCACTTGGCAGTGAATGTCCTTGCACTTGGTGGGAGTGAAGTGCTATGTACTGGGTGAACGCATGGCAGGGCACTTGGCAGTGAATGTCCTTGCACTTGGTGGGAGTGAAGTGCTATGTACTGGGTGAACGCATGGCAGGGCACTTGGCAGTGAATGTCCTTGCACTTGGTGGGAGTGAAGTGATATGTACTGGGTGAGTGCATGGCAGGGCACTTGGCAGTGAATGTCCTTGCACTTGGTGGGAGTGAAGTGCTATGTACTGGGTGAATGCGTGGCAGGGCACTTGGCAGTGAATGTCCTTGCACTTGGTGGGAGTGAAGTGCTATGTACTGGGTGAATGCGTGGCAGGGCACTTGGCAGTGTATGTCCTTGCACTTGGTGGGAGTGAAGTGCTATGTAGTGGGTGAACGCGTGGCAGGGCACTTGGCAGTGAATGTCCTTGCACTTGGTGGGAGTGAAGTGCTATGTACTGGGTGAACGCATGGCAGGGCACTTGGCAGTGAATGTCCTTGCACTTGGTGGGAGTGAAGTGCTATGTACTGGGTGAATGCGTGGCAGGGCACTTGGCAGTGAATGTCCTTGCACTTGGTGGGAGTGAAGTGCTATGTACTGGGTGAACGCATGGCAGGGCACTTGGCAGTGAATGTCCTTGCACTTGGTGGGAGTGAAGTGCTATGTACTGGGTGAATGCATGGCAGGGCACTTGGCAGTGAATGTCCTTGCACTTGGTGGGAGTGAAGTGCTATGTACTGGGTGAGTGCATGGCAGGGCACTTGGCAGTGAATGTCCTTGCACTTGGTGGGAGTGAAGTGCTATGTACTGGGTGAGTGCATGGCAGGGCACTTGGCAGTGAATGTCCTTGCACTTGGTGGGAGTGAAGTGCTATGTACTGGGTGAACGCATGGCAGGGCACTTGGCAGTGAATGTCCTTGCACTTGGTGGGAGTGAAGTGCTATGTACTGGGTGAGTGCATGGCAGGGCACTTGGCAGTGAATGTCCTTGCACTTGGTGGGAGTGAAGTGCTATGTACTGGGTGAACGCATGGCAGGGCACTTGGCAGTGAATGTCCTTGCACTTGGTGGGGGTGAAGTGCTATGTACTGGGTGAATGCGTGGCAGGGCACTTGGCAGTGAATGTCCTTGCACTTGGTGGGGGTGAAGTGATATGTACTGGGTGAGTGCATGGCAGGGCACTTGGCAGTGAATGTCCTTGCACTTGGTGGGAGTGAAGTGCTATGTACTGGGTGAATGCATGGCAGGGCACTTGGCAGTGAATGTCCTTGCACTTGGTGGGAGTGAAGTGCTATGTACTGGGTGAATGCGTGGCAGGGCACTTGGCAGTGAATGTCCTTGCACTTGGTGGGAGTGAAGTGCTATGTACTGGGTGAATGCGTGGCAAGGCACTTGGCAGTGAATGTCCTTGCACTTGGTGGGAGTGAAGTGCTATGTACTGGGTGAACGCATGGCAGGGCACTTGGCAGTGAATGTCCTTGCACTTGGTGGGAGTGAAGTGATATGTACTGGGTGAATGCATGGCAGGGCACTTGGCAGTGAATGTCCTTGCACTTGGTGGGAGTGAAGTGCTATGTACTGGATGAATGCGTGGCAGGGCACTTGGCAGTGAATGTCCTTGCACTTGGTGGGAGGTGAAGTGCTATGTACTGGGTGAACGCATGGCAGGGCACTTGGCAGTGAATGTCCTTGCACTTGGTGGGAGTGAAGTGCTAATAGCAGCTATGTACTGGGTGAATGCATTCGCCCATAGTGCTAGAACTGCGAAGAGTGAAAGCCGCTGGGATATTGCTTATGTCCTTGTAATATTATTACTTGTAAAACTAAAAGGTGTATAATCCGTGAAATGTGCCAGTCTGCAGGGCTGTTTAAATAGATCTTTTTTGGGCAGGTTGTCCAACGGACTAGCTCCACAAAAAACCGAACTAGTCCGCAAGAATTTTGTCTAGCCCATCTGTTGCTCACAAGAAACTTGACAAATTTCTATTTTCACTAGATTCCACTCAAAATACTAATAATCAAACAACCAACATCATATCTAACGAAATAAACCAGAAGAGGGCTCCACGGATGTTTGTCAGTTTCTCCGCCTAGAAAAGAGCCAGCCCGCCAGCCAAGAGTCCCACACCAGGTTTGCACGCTATCCTGAGACGCGACCACAGAGTGTAGCTTTATAGTCCCACACCAGGCTTTGCACATTTAGCACGCTATCCTGAGACGCGACCTCAGAGTGTAGCTTCATAGTCCCACACCAGGGCTTGCACGTTTGCACGCTATCCTGAGACGCGACCACAGAGTGTAGCTTTATA
>CM065683.1:3509346-3540779 GCA_017654935.2 Phymorhynchus buccinoides
GTGTTGTGTGTGTTGTGTGTATTGTGTTGTGTGTTGTGTGTGTGTGTATATGTATGTGTGTCGTTGTGTGTGTGGGTGTGTGTGTGTTGTGGGGAGAGAGTGTGTGTGTGTGTTGTCAGCTAGGTTACAGTCTTGCTACGTGTGTGTATGCGACAGCAGTCGTCACTGGAAGCCTACGCAAAACCAGTCAAGCCAAATAAACACGATTTCACACTTGAGCTGAAACGTCCTCTGAAACGTGGAAGAGTGTGCTAGAAAAGGGTACTGCATTTTACTGAGCCTATCGCCGTACAACCTGTTTCTTCAGTCTACTCAAGTAGTAGTGTGTATCAATCTGATGTGTCTGAGTCTCTCTCTCTGTGTCCTCTCTCTCTCTCTGTCTCTCTGTGTAGGGGGGGGGGGTATGGTCTCTCTCTCTCTCTCTCTCTCTCTCTCTCTCTCTGTCTCTCTCTCTCGTCTCTCTCTCTTCTCTCTAGGTTCTCTCTCTGTCTCTCTCTCTCTCTCTCTCTCTCTCTATCTCTCTCTAGTCTCTCTGTCTCTGTTCTCCTCTCTCTGTCTCTCTCTCTCTCTCTGTCTCTCTCTCTCTCTCTCTCTGTCTCTCTCTCTGTCTCTCTCTCTCTGATGTCTCTCTCTCTCTCTCTCTCTCTCTCGTTCTCTAATCTCTCTGTGTGTGTCTCCCTGTCCTCTCTCTCTCTCATCTCTCTCTCTCTCTTTTTGGTGTCTCTGTCTGTCTGTCTGCCAGTTCTGTCTGTGTCTTTCTGTCTGTGTGTGTGTGTGTGTGTGTGTCCCTGTCTGTCTGTCTCTCTGTCTCTGTCTCTGTCTCTCTCTCTCTCTCAGTATCTCTCTCCTGTAGTCTCTCTCTCTCTCTGTTGAGTTCTGTGTCTCTCTCTTCTCTCTCTGTCTCTCTGTCTGTTGTCTGTCTCTGTCTCTCTGTGTCTCTCTCTCTGTCTCTGTCTCTCTGTCTGTGTGTCTTTCTCTCTCTCTCTCTCTCTCTCTCCTCTCTCTCTCTCTTCTCTCTCTCTCTCTCTCTCTCCTAGGGTGTCTCTGTCTCTGTCTCTGTCCTCTCTCCTGTCTCTCTCTCTGTGTGTGTGTGTGTGTGTGTGTGTGTGTGTGTGTGGTGTGTGTGTGTGTGTGTGTGTGTGTGTTGTGTGTGTGCGTGTGTGGTGTATGTGTGCGTCAGAGTGTGTGTGTTGTGTGTGTGTGTGTGTTGTGGTGTGTGTGTGCGTGTGTGCGTGTGTGTGTGCGTGCGTGTGTGTGTGTATGTGTGTGTGTGTGAGTCACACAAGTGAATTTGTGGTGTGTGTGTGGGGGGGGGGGGGGCGTTCTAAGAAGAAGAAAAGTTTTGTTTTACGTCCTCCCGGAATTAACCATGTGGGACATAGGGGGCTTATATACTTTCATTTTGTTTTTATATCTAGCTTTGACTACATAGATATTGGCATTGAAAAGTGATAATGTTCACAAACTTTGCGATTTTTCATTGCTTTTTGCGGTTTGCAAATTATATCTAAAAAACTAATTGAGATAAAACCGGAGTTCAAATGTTGCACGTTCCAATCAGAGAAGAAGATCGCCACCTCACCACCTTCATCACACACCTTGGGGCAGGTACCGCTACAAAACAACCCCTCAGGGATACATTGCTTCGGGTGACGGCTACACCAGGCGGTATGACGAAATCGTCACCGACATTCCAAACAAAACCAAATGCGTTGATGATGCCTTACTTTGGGCTGACACCCTGGAAGACAGACAGAGCGTAACGGTTGTTACAAGAGGGAATGCTCTCTATTATAACGTTTACTGGCCTTACACATCCATATTCTATGTGTTGCAACAGTCATTGCACACTGAGTAACGGTCGTTACACAGAGCGTAACGGTTGTTACAAGAGGAGGAATACTCTGCAACATCCATATTGTGTGTTTAGAGACAGAGTAATGGTGTTATACAGAGCTTACACATCCTATTCAAACGTTCTTATTGTTGCAACAGTCTTTGCACACTGAGTAACGGTCGTTACACAGAGCGTAACGGTTGTTACAAGAGGGAATACTCTCTATTATAACGTTTACTGTGCTTACACATCCATATTCTATTGTTGCAACAGTCGTTGCACACTGAGTAACGGTCGTTACACAGAGCGTAACGGTTGTTACAAGAGGGAATACTCTCTATTATAAACGTTTCGATGGCTTACACATCCATATTCTATTGTTGCAACAGTCATTGCACACTGAGTAACGGTCGTTACACAGAGCGTAACGGTTGTTACAAGAGGGAATGCTCTCTATTATAACGTTTACTGGCCTTACACATCCATATTCTATTGTTGCAACAGTCATTGCACAGTGAGTAACGGTCGTTACACAGAGCGTAACGGTTGTTACAAGAGGGAATGCTCTCTATTTAAACGTTTACTGGGCTTACACATCCATATTCTATTGTTGCAACAGTCAGTGCACACTGAGTAACGGTCGTTACACATAGCGTAACGGTTGTTACAAGAGGGAATACTCTCTATTACAACGTTTCGGTGTGCTTACACATCCATATGTGTGTGTGTGTTGCAACAGTGTTTGCACAGTGAGTAACGTGTCGTTACACAGTGCGTAACGGTTGTGTACAAGAGGGAATGTTCTCTATTATAAGTGTGTTACTGTGGCTTACACATCCATATTCTATTGTTGCAACAGTCATTGCACTCTGAGTAACGGTCGTTACACAGAGCGTAACGGTTGTTACAAGAAGGAATACTGTCTATTATAAACGTTTACTATGGCTTACACATCCATATTCTATTGTTGCAACAGTCATTGCATAGTGAGTAACGGTCGTTACACAGAGCGTAACGGTTGTTACAAGAGGGAATACTCTCTATTATAACGTTTACTGGCCTTACACATCCATATTCTATTGTTGCAACAGTCATTGCACACTGAGTAACGGTCGTTACACAGAGCGTAACGGTTGTTACAAGAGGGAATACTCTCTATTTTAACGTTTACTGGGCTTACATATCCATATTCTACATTGTTGCAACAGTCATTGCATACTGAGTAACGGTCGTTACACAGAGCGTAACGGTTGTTACAAGAGGGAATACTCTCTATTATAACGTTTACTGGGCTTACACATCCATATTCTAGAGTGTGTGTTGATGCTTTGTTCAACTGATTGTATTAAACGTATTGTGTTTTTTTGGGTGGGGTGAGTGGTGTTGTGATGGTAACGGTGTGGGTGTGTGTGTGTGTGGTGTGTGTGTGTGTGTGTGTGAGTGTGTGTGGTGTGTGTGTGTGTGTGTGTCGTGGTACACATCCCATATGTGTTGTTGTGTGTGTGGAAGGTGTGGGGTGTGTAGGGTATGCCTATTTGCATGTGCGTGAGCGATTATTTGGTTTTGAGTTGTTGAATAGAGTAACGGTTGCTATTTAAATTTTGTTGTTGTTTAAGCGCATCTGGCAGAGCTGCAACACATCTGGTGGAGGAGTGCGTAACTATGTACAATGATTCACTATTATTACTATTTTATTACAACATGCATATTCTATTGTTGCAACAGTCATTGCATACTGAGTAACGGAGCCACATCTGGCACAACTGGCACAACTAGCACAAGCTGGCACAACTGGCACAACTTGCACATCTGGCACACAGTGCGTAACTTGCACAACTGGTACAGTTTTGCACAACTGGCACAATTGGCACAACTTGCACACAACTGGCACAACTGGCACATCTGGCACAACTTGCACATCTGGCACAACTGGCACAACTGGCACAGCCTGCACATCTGGCACAACTGGCACAACTTGCACAACTGGCACAACTGGCACAACTGGCACAACTTGCACAACTGGCACAACTTGCACAACTGGCACAACTGGCACAACGTTTCGCACAACTAGCACAGCTTGCACAACTGGCACAACTGGCACAGCACAACTGGCACAACTGGCACATCTGGCACAACTGGCACAACTGGCACATCTGGCACAACTGGCACAGTCTTGCATAACTGGCACAACATATTGTGTGGTTGGAACAGCCTGGCTGCACATCTGGCACAACTTGCACAACTGGCACAACTGGCACAACTGGCACAACTTGCACAACTGGCACAACTGGCACAGCGTGGCACAACTGGCACAACTGGCACAATCTGGCACAACTGGCACAACTGGCACACAGGCACAACTGGCACATCTGGCACAACTGGCACAACTGGCACAGCTTGCACAACTGGCACAACTGGCACAACTGGCACAACTGGCACAACTGGCACAGCTTGCACAACTGGCACAACTGGCACAACTGCACATCTGGCACAACTGGCACAACTGTGCACAGCTTGCACATCTGGCACAATTGGCACAGCTTGCACAACTGGCACAGCTTGCACAACTGGCACAATTGGCACAGCTTGCACAACTAACTGGCACAACTGGCACATCTGGCACAACTGGCACAACTGGCACAGCTTGCACAACTGGCACATCTGGCACAACTGGCACAGCCTGCACATCTGGCACAACTTGCACAACTGGCACAACTGGCACAGCTTGCACAACTGGCACAACTGGCACAACTGGCACAACTGGCACAACTGGCACAACTTGCACATCTGGCACATCTGGCACAACTGGCACAGCTTGCACAACTGGCACAGCTGGCACATCTGGCACAGCTTGCACAACTTGCACATCTGGCACAGCTTGCACATCTGGCACATCTGGCACAACTGGCACAACTGGCACATCTGGCACAACTGGCACAACTGGCACAACTGGCACAACTGGCACAACTGGCACAACTGGCACATCTGGCACAACTGGCACAGCCTTGCACAACTGGCACAACTGGCACAACTGGCACAGCTTGCACAACTGGCACAGCTTGCACAACTGGCACATCTGGCACAACTTGCACAACTGGCACAGCTTGCACAACTGGCACAGCTTGCACAACTGGCACAACTGGCACAACTAGCACAGCTTGCACAACTGGCACATCTGGCACAGCTTGCACAACTGGCACAACTGGTACAACTGGCACAACTGGCACATCTGGCACAGCTTGCACAACTGGCACAGCTGGCACAACTAGCACAGCTTGCACAACTGGCACAGCTTGCACTTCTTGCACAACAGGCACAACTGGCACATGCTGTTGTGCCTGTTGTGCCTGTTGTGCCTGTTGTGCAAGAAGTGCAGGCTGTGCCAGTTGTGCCTGTTGCCCTGTTGTGCCTGTTGCCCTGTTGCCCTGTTGTGCCAGTTGCCCTGTTGCCCTGTTGTGCCTGCGTGTTGTGCGTGTTGTGCAAGTTGTGCCAGTTGTAACTGTTGTGTCTGTCGTGCCAGTTGTGCCAGTTTTGCCAGTTGTGCCAGATGTGCCAATTGTGCAAGCTCTGCCAGTTGTGCTAGATGTGCCAGTTGTGCCAGATGTGCCACAACAGGCACAACAGGCACAACTGGCACAACATACACAACACGCAGAACCCCCTTTCCAGAAGTAAGCACATTTATAGTTCCAGAATGCAACCCAATTTTAATATTATGTGTTGCACCTTAACCGTATCTACCAAACATAATATATTTCTGGAACATCATTTGGGTTACATCGTGGCCGACGGTAGTATAGTTCAATGTTATACTTGTGGCGGTACCATAGCCGATGAGTTTTATCCGAGGCGTGGTTACCGCTACACCTATCTATATTGTTAAAAACTCGGGACTTTACTGGTGTTGCACTGCCTCCGGGCATTGCATCCAGTATTGTTCCCACCATCTTTGTATTTACAAATAATAATAATAATAATAATAATAATAATAAAGAAAACTTATATAGCGCACATTCCAGGCTAGCTGCTCATGGCGCTTTACAAAAAATACATTTAACCAAATCACATCAATACCCATGCTCGCACGCACACAAGCACACACACTGACGAACATAGCATATCATTTACATGCGCATGCACACATACATACAATACATACATACATACGTACGTACGTTCGTACATACATACATACACACAGACACAAACACACACACACATCCCCACACACATGCATAAGCACATGCCAGCGCGCGCATGCACACACACACTTTCTGTCTCCCACCTTTCCCATGCCATTCCTCATCCGCACACGCTTTCATTCTCACAATCCGATCATGGTGGACAGTAGTGTTCAGAGAATAGATGGGTTTTCAGGTTGGTTTTGAAAACTGACAGTGAGTTGGAATGTCCCATATGTGTCTATGACCGAGAGGACGTAAAACACCATTTTTCATTCATTCATTCACGGTAGTATAGTTGATATATCGCGATTGGCAACGGTTACATCCACATTCTCCATAACAGTAGCTATTAGAAAGTAAAGCACATGAAAAGTTACCCTTTTTCAGACATAAATTATAAAGTCAAACTAGAGCGTTAAGATGCTAGTCCACCAGCCGTGTGGCAGCATTTGGGGGTCTAGGGACCTTGACCTTGATTTTCGACTTGAACTTGGTCTAGGTATCCTTAGTACTTTTTTGCAAGCAACATTTTGGGGTCTGGGGACCTTGACCTTGATTTTCGACTTGAACTTGGTCTAGGTATCCTTAGTACTTTTTTGCAAGCAACATTTTGGGGTATGGGAACCTTGACCTTGATTTTCGACTTGAACTTGGTCTACTCTATGTATCCTTAGTACTTATTTGCAAGCAACATTTGAGTGTCCTTGGTCCCTGTGTTCAAACGTTATCGTGCCAGCCGCTCGGCAGCATTTTTGGCTCAAGTGACCTTGACCTTTGACCTATATACCTTAGCCGGTCTGTGACTTAGCGGGCATGTGACTTAGCAGTCATCTCTCTCTCTTTCTCTC
The DNA here is from genome assembly GCA_017654935.2 of Phymorhynchus buccinoides. Lineage (NCBI taxonomy): Eukaryota > Metazoa > Mollusca > Gastropoda > Neogastropoda > Raphitomidae > Phymorhynchus > Phymorhynchus buccinoides. The sequence continues at coordinate 3,516,216 of CM065683.1, forward strand.
TCTCTCTCTCTCTCTCTCTCTCTCCTCTCTCTCTCTCTCTCTCGCTCTCTCTCTCTCTGAGACAAAGGTTTTAGGCCTACAGAGCAATATGTCGGCTTAGGCCCGCTACTGATTAACGCGTGAGTGTGTGTGCGTGCTCGCGTGCCTCAGTGAGCTAGTGTGTGTGGGCGCGCGCGCGTGCGTGCCGTACACGCGCTTGCCTTTCGCTCATTCAGAAAATGCACTGCAATTTACGAACAGCTCAGTATGGATGTAAGCCTACATTATTTTTTATTGTCATTATTGTAAATACATTATGGACCCAAAAAAATCCAATCCAGCTTTTCCCATGTGAGCGATGTGTATAATCAATGTATTATCAGGTGCACAGTATATTCAATCAAATTTCGATGGCTTGGAGTCAAAACTTATTATTGAACATATTGTGAAAACTGATAACTTGTTTGAAAAAAGACTGACTGCAGAAATATAAAAAGCATAATCCCCGTTTTACATTATTTAGTCTTTTTTTAATACAAGTTCTTAATTTTTGTAATAATTTTTTATTATCAATAATAAATCAATGAACTGTCTAAAGGTAGTTTCGTTTTGACTCTAAGCCGTCGCAATACAGGTGCAGCAAACTATCACACAGTGACATGCTCACATGCACGCGCATAGGATTTCAATGTCACCAATTTGGCTTGGGGGTAGGCTTAAAGAAAAAGGACAAAGAAATAGAACCACACACACATAAAGGAAAACACACACACACACACACACACACACACACACACACACACACACACACACACACACACATGAGGCCTACACATACACATGAGGTGTGTAACTAGGACAGAGGGTACAGAAAAGAAATCCTTCTTTGGACCAAAACGAGCAAGGGAGACAATCAACCATGGAGCGCAGACTACACACACTGGACACAAATATTTCAGGATCAACTGCGACACACGTGGCAGTCTTTCAAACTGGCCAGCATTTTAACGCGTGCATGAAAAGTCAATCTGTTTAGAAGACTCCGGCAACATAAACAAACTGATATAAAAAGGAAGTGTGTGTGTGTGCGCGCGCGCGTGCGCGCGTGTGTGTGTGTGGGGGGGGGGGGGGGTAAAAAAAAAGAGGCTTGCAACGGGTAAGACTACGAAGATGAAATAGTCTGTCCAAGTGATCGGAATTCCATAATTGGTATTTTTATAGGCATATATATTTTTTTTTTTTAAACACAAAAGTGTGTGTGTGTGTGTGTGTGTGGGGGGGGGGGGGGGGGGGGGGCAAAGATGAAATAGTCTCTCAGTCCAAGTGATCCGAAAACTGTTGTGAATAACATATAGTGAAGGCGAGACACAGAGAAAAAGGAATAGGATGCGGATAAGAGGGGGGGGGGGGGGGGGGGGGGGGGGGGGGGGAGGAGGAAGAGTGAAGTTATCACTCAAGAATCGGACACTCGGTTCTGTAAAGAACGGGAGGAGATTGCAACTTGTGCAGGGACCTTGTGTTCCTCTGTACGTCTGCAATAGTGTGTGTGTGTGTGTGTGTGTGTCAATGAGTGTGCGTGCTTGCGTGTATATGTGTGAGTGCGTGTGCTTGTGTGTGTGTGTCAGTGAGTGTGTGTGTGCGTGCTTGCGTGTATATGTGTGCATGCGTGTGTATGTGTTTATATGTGTGTGTGTGTGTGTGTGTGCGCCGTGCGTGTGTCACGTGTGTGTATGAATCTGACAAAAACGAAAAATTGAGTTTAACGTCCTCCGACCGCGAAGAAGTACATATTATGGAACATTTAATTATACAGATAATGGGACGATCCTGGAGGTACTACAATACCAGGAAAGCCCCGATGTTTTGGAGAAAAAAAACCCCGACTATTAATGAATCCTGTTTAATCCTGAGTAAAGACAAAAGCTATGGCAATGAGAGACTTAGTGCGATTTTTCTCACACCAGAGGGCATGACGCTCGTGTGGGGCTAATCCTCTCTATATTATTAGTTGGGGATAAAGAAAGAGAGAGAGACAGTGAGTGGTCCTACCATCACTCTCTCTCTCACTACGCCCAAGTAAGAAAATCGCGTGATAAGCCCCTAGTGCATTGACTGCCCTCTGGCGTGAAAAATATCGCCATAAGTTGACCATTCATTTTATAGTTTGGTCTTTAGTCGACGCCTGGAAGCACGTTGAAGTGGCTTGCGTTTCAGTTTTCTGTGTAGCTTTGAGTTTTTCGTGCAGCACAGAGCGTCGTGATGCAATTATCAAAGAGTTCACCTCTTGACTGGGTGGAGAAAGAAACTACCATGTGCTTCGTTCTTTATATCAGCGATTTTCAGAGAGTACGGACCTGCAGTGATTTGTTCATTCCTAGATGTTTTTTCTAGTGTCTTCTAGTAGTAGTAATAGTAGTAGTGATATGGGCCTCGCGGCCCTTGTATGCCATATAATTCTTCTTATACTTTTTAATACTATTTTTATTGGTGGTTTGCAAATTTTCCTATGCTACAAATGAAGAAATAGGGTAGGCCTATTTTTATTCATCAATTTGAAATTCCTTATAATTTTTGTTCATTAATGGTTCTTTATCGAGAATATTTTTAAACATTAAGTGCTTGGTGCAAACTTAATGTTAGATGGCAAACAATTTCAAAATTCAACAACTCTGTTAGAAAACTAAATTTTAAACAATTCCAAAAATTGAACGACTCTGTTAGAAAACTAAAATTTTCGAATGGTAGTTTTAGAAAGTTTTTAGAAAAACGCTTTTGAAAAAACCTTCCCCTCACTATTCCTAGTTTTATCTACAGAACTTAACACAAGAAATATTGTAAGTCAATGTCTTCTATATGGTTAAAAAAAATATATACTGGAATGATATCACCTCTCACCCTTCACCTCTTTAGTGAAGGCAGTTTCAGAGAGGCCACGAGGCCTAGGCTTATGAGCGAGTCCTCACTACTACTACTACTACTTCTACCACAGAAAATGAAGTCTTTCTCTGTAAGTGTTGTTTTTACATGCTGTTACTAATTTAGTGGCTCTTCTTCAGTTTTGACGTTTGCAGCAGTTTCAGCCAACCACTATAACCATGGAAGGAGGTTAGTTCTTTATAATCGCATTTGTTGTTGATGACGATGTTTTTTTAATTGCTTTTTAAATTTATTTTCATGATGAAAAGTGTTATGCAATGAGTCATATTTAAAGGGGCACCCAGACGGAAGAGATTTTACAGTCGTACATGGCGAAAGCCGATACGCGACGTTAAACTGAACTTCCATCCGAAAGTGGTTTTTTTGCAAGAAACATGTCGAGATCACCAGAAAGACGGCATATTCAAGGATTGGAACACTCAATTTGCTCTGGTTTCCTAGAAATCAAACCGGTAATATTCACATTAATTTATCCCACGCCACTCATTCCGAATCCCAATTCACAGCCACACCTCCACACGCTCAGGTCACAGAATGGCGGGCCGTCTGGAGGCAACCAACCGAGGAGACAATCTATGTGAGGCATTTCGGTGGAGGCAACCAGTTCGAGGACACCACATACTAAGCCCCCTACTGACAACATATTCGTTAGTCGGAGCCAGCGTGAGTTCAGGTCCACCACATACTATGGCGACCCTATTCTGTTACAGCTCCCCAGAACGTGAGTGAGGTCCATGACTTTGACCCAAACGTACCAAGGCATAGACTGGATTGGAAACCGAAATTGAGGTCACCATCAGAGCAGAGGTTGCAAAGCCACATAATTTGACTTTTTTTGATTGATGGAAATGAGGCGGATGACTGATGAGGACCACGAAGAAGGTCTGCTATGAAGTTCTGTATTGGTCTGAGACTGCATGAAGGGCTGTATTCTACGCTTCCTTTAATAATGATATCCCAGTGTTAACCAGGCCAGAGAACTGCAGACACCTGCAGTGTTGGTCTTTAAATTAGAGCAGCACTCTCAGAATCTGTTAAGTGGATGAAGCTCGACTGTGTGGTTTATCTTCCCATTGAGCCCACAGCCACTCACTCTGGGTAGGGCGGGTCAGTCCAGGAGCCGGGGGGAGGGGGAGGGGGGAGGAGTAGTAGCGTTTTAAGTCAGGGAGCTTCAGCACCTTCGTGATGGAGCTGAGCGTGCCGGGACTGGACTCTCTGATGGCAGGGAGTTCCAGTCACGGACGGTTTGGGGGAAGAAAGAGTTGTTGCGGTAGTCGGTTCTGGTGGGGATTATTTGGAACTGCTTGTTGTGGTTTTGTCTTCTGCTGCTGGGGGGCATGGGTTTGAGGGCGCTGCATTTCACACAGGCCAGTCCATTTGTGATCTTGTAGATCATGGATAGCCTGGAAGCGCGGCGGCGCTCAGCGAGAGATGGCCATTGTAGCTGGTGGAGCATGGTGCTGACACTAACCACGTCAATCTCGACGTGTTTCTTGCAGAAACTCATCCGTCAGGGTGCCCATTTAACTTTTAAGCTCCCAGGATGGTCAGTTCATTCGGTCAATGATCGTAGGCCCGAAAAACAAGGGCCAGCCACACGTCCACTAAAAGTTTATGACTATGATACGATTCGATCACGTGGTCTTCAAGAATAATCTGTATCTGTAGTCGGTATGTTGGCAGTAACCACTTCTGGCATTTGAAACCAACAGGACATCGTTGGGAGAGCATAAAAAAAATTAACCAAAAAAATAATACAAGAAAAAATAATAATAATTATTATAATTTTAAATGGTGAATCGAGATCACGTGATCGATTCGTATCGTCCATTCATTCGGTTCCGTGGCATCAAAGCGTTGATTGTGGCCACGTACAGTCAAGAAGAAGAAGATTTTAGTGGCCCTTAACCCAGAACCTACGCAGCTCCTGTGACCCCCTCGGACACTCCCCACCCCTTCCTTACGATTTTGCTCCGCCCCTTATTCTCAAATGGTATTCTTAAACGGTATGTTTTCCCATTGCGCTTACACTGAACCAAGGCAGAAAATCATATATAATTTTGTGCGTTCTCCCACACTACGTCATCAAAAACGGGCCACAACTAACAAATCCGGCAATTTGATTGGTGTTTAAAATTTGTTATGCCGTAGCCTTAGTTGAACCAGGGATGTATAGTAGTCTACCATAACATCCCTGGTTGAACGAAATGAAGTACATTTTCACTTGCAAACAAATGGCGTTCTTCTTTTTCTTCTTCATCGGTGGATGTTATAGCTGGAGACCTAGGATGATGCTCACTCACTCAATGGTTGGTTTAACGTCTAATTAGGCGTAGCCTCTTAATGACAGAAAGGACGATGTCGGATGTGATTTATAACTTTTTACTTTGAACTTTATTTGTTTTATTATAGATCTAGTCCAGTTTAATTATCATATATCATATCAGTTTAGGCTCTGTAGGCTTATGAAGCCTTTTGCCCTCTAGATATTTTTTTCAAATATAAATATTTATTTTCCTAGTTTTTGACTTTGTTTGCCCGTGAATTACTAGAACTATTGTGTATTTGTTTTGGGTTGGGTTTGGTGGGGTTTTTTTTTTTTTTTTTTTTAAATCAACACTTTTTTATTTCTCCAAATTTGTGGAGTACATAATATAATTAAATTTTTTGTCAATAAGATTTTTGAACCTATTTAGTGATGATGCATTTACAGTTTCATTAGAAAGATTGTTCCATGCAGTTATTACTCTGTTAGTAAAAAAGTTTTGAGCTGAACGACTGTTATTTAGTTTTTTTGTTAATTTAAAATCATGCCCTCGTGTTCTCTCCTCAGTCAGTTAAAGTTAGTAAAGTTTTAGTTGTGTTAGGATCATAAAACTTATTTAAGAATTTTATACACCTCAATCAAATCGCCTCTTAGACGTCTGTATTCCAAACTAGGTATTCCCAAATACTTTAGTCTGTCCTCATAGTCCATATCTCTGGTTCCAATAATTAAGTTTTGACGATTTGATTTCTAGGCAACCAGAGCAAAGTGACTGTTGCAATCTCGACGATCGATCTGTGAAGTCCAGTAACTTTTAATAGTCAAGTGACTAGTTTGGTGACTAAATCATTTAGTAAATGGAAGAAGAAGAACTTATCATTATTTCATATTATGGCAGTAGCCGAGTAGGTATCTAATCTATCTAATCTTCTTCTTGACTGTACGTGGCCACAATAATTAAAATCAACACTTTGATTATTATGCCACGGAACCGGGGAGGTTCAAGATCACTTTTGCCGGAAGAAGGGCTCAAGGGTAAAGGTCAAGATATGTCCCCCCCCCCCCCCCCCAGGAACATTTCTCGGACATGTTTATCTTTTTTCAGGCAATCTTTTCACCTTTTTGCCTTTCTTACCATACTTAAAGCTGTATTTTAGGAACATTTTTTAGCTAATAACCTTTTTGGAATACTAACCCTAGCCCTAACTCTACCTCCCACCCTATAAGATGGAAACATGCAATGAACCACAACTGTGACAAATTGCGGTGTACCGCAGTACATAGTGGGGGGTAGGGTTAGGTTTAGGGATAGGATTAGTATTCCAAAAAGGTTATTAGCTAAAAATGTTCCTAAAATACAGCTGTATGTATGGTAAGAAAGGCAAAAACAAAAAAATACAATTAACCGAGAAATGCAGGGGGGGGTGGCACATCTTTACCTTTACCGGGCTCAAGGCCTGAGAAGAATTAAAACAACAGAGAGAGCACAGATACGAAAACTATGAAACTGTTGGGTTGTTGGAAGAGGGGAGGAGGGGGAGGGGGGGGGGGGCTGTTGGTGCTTGTTAGTCTGACGTCCCCAGAGTGGGGCTGCAGCAGGTTTTCCAGTCAGGTGCTCCCAGACTCTAGTGTCTATGTCTATTCACCGGAAAATGCCGAAAGGTGAATGCTGGTTGGTCACTGTTTCAGTGTTTGATACCCCCCGAAAATGGAGTGTGGCTGCCCACGTGGCGGGGTAATCAAAAACAATTGTCACACACGTAATGTTCTCATCCCTAGCTGGTGCATTTTTACCACAGTGTCCCAGTGCTGTTGGGATGATCCCTGGAGTCTTTTAGCCAGGGTAAGCCAACAAACAACAACAAAGAACTGTTTGATAGATTTTCACATTTATTTTTGTAGTGAGCCCATTTTTCGCAAACATTGCAAAAAATGCATTCGTTGTCACACTGCTTTCCACACAGGAACAAGGATAATCGGACATTGTTGATCTTAAAAACAGGCAATCTTTTAACCCTTTCGCTGCCAGCCATTTTCAGCAAAAAACAATCCCATCATACTTATCTGGCTGGAGAAAAAAAAATCATCTGCAATATTTGGAAATTCCTCTGTGACATGTATATAGTAAGGCCTATCCTTACCTCCCAGAATGAAGAAAATAGGCTCTTTGGATAGCAGACCCAGGTTTGATGCGTTTTAGTGACATGGGTATTAAACCATTGTGGTGCAAAAATGCGACGTTGGCGGTGAAAGGGTTAAAAAGGTTAGCTATTAAATATGAGCGCACACGGCCCAGGCCTACATCGCTACATGCCCAGTGATGATCTCAGCCTGTGTGAACGGTGTGTGATGCCACACACAAACAAAATTGACATCTACTCATTGAGTTGTTTGATTTATGTTGAGTGCCGATGTGTTTGTAATTGTACTCGTGCGCACGCTGTTTTGTTTGGAAACATGTTGATATGATGCAGTATGACGTGATTTCTATTCTAGTGTGCGGGATTACCGAACTACGGAAATGTGTCATCGGGGCAGTGTTAATCACTTTGCTTTTAGGCAATATCACTTTCCGTTGTCAGGGCTCCCAGGGACCCCCATTTGGGGGTCTGTGAAGCATTACAATTCTACAGGACCCTCTAAAAGAATGTGCAGGGGGTCCCAGGGATGCTCTAGAAAAACGTTTTAGCATTCGCTATGCCACTGGGACCCTCTATCCCACCTCTAGGACCCTCTATTCTGAATGTGGAGTCCCTGGGACCCCTTGTTTTGCGGGATGATTGGGGGCCCTGGTTGTAATAAACTTTTGGGGTTTTCTGTAGAATGTTTTCATAATTCATCCCTGCCATTCGGTAGTTTGATCATTCCGCCTTCACCATTCAGCATTTTTCTGTATGTTTTGACAATTCGGCATTCATTTTCTGGCATTTTCCGGTGTATAGACAAAGCGTGGCACTATAGGCTTTTCAGCCTTTTGCCCTCTTGATTGATTTCAAAAGTTTTTGTTGTTAATGTAGTATTGGCATTACCGATCGACTACTTAGGCAGTCATGCTTTATTTGTCTAATTTGTTTAAATTTACTGAATACGCTATATTCTAAAAATACCGATCTACTGAGTAAGCTTATTCAAAGCAATTGTTTTTACTTCAAAAGTGTAGCGACGATTGTCCTGACAGAGGAGAACACAATAGGACATTTTCAATTCAATAGGCCTGTAGCTGGGTCCTCAGGACATCACTGAGCGCCATGTACTTTTTGACATTCGTGGTTGTTCATTGCATCTCAATTGACAGGAGGGGGGTAACTATTTTTTCAAGTGCACATGCATTCCTTTAACGAAAAAAAAATCACTAACATTATAGCTCTGAAAATAAACACATGGCAGGGCACTTGGCAGTGAATGTCCTTGCACTTGGTGGGGGTGAAGTGCTATGTACTGGGTGAGCGCATGGCAGGGCACTTGGCAGTGAATGTCCTTGCACTTGGTGGGAGTGAAGTGCTATGTACTGGGTGAGTGCATGGCAGGGCACTTGGCAGTGAATGTCCTTGCACTTGGTGGGGGTGAAGTGCTATGTACTGGGTGAACGCATGGCAGGGCACTTGGCAGTGAATGTCCTTGCACTTGGTGGGGGTGAAGTGCTATGTACTGGGTGAGCGCATGGCAGGGCACTTGGCAGTGAATGTCCTTGCACTTGGTGGGGGTGAGGTGCTATGTACTGGGTGAACACATGGCAGGGCACTTGGCAGTGAATGTCCTTGCACTTGGTGGGGGTGAAGTGCTATGTACTGGGTGAACGCATGGCAGGGCACTTGGCAGTGAATGTCCTTGCACTTGGTGGGAGTGAAGTGATATGTACTGGGTGAACGCATGGCAGGGCACTTGGCAGTGAATGTCCTTGCACTTGGTGGGGGTGAAGTGCTATGTACTGGGTGAGCGCATGGCAGGGCACTTGGCAGTGAATGTCCTTGCACTTGGTGGGAGTGAAGTGATATGTACTGGGTGAACGCATGGCAGGGCACTTGGCAGTGAATGTCCTTGCACTTGGTGGGGGTGAAGTGCTATGTACTGGGTGAGCGCATGGCAGGGCACTTGGCAGTGAATGTCCTTGCACTTGGTGGGGGTGAGGTGCTATGTACTGGGTGAACGCATGGCAGGGCACTTGGCAGTGAATGTCCTTGCACTTGGTGGGAGTGAAGTGATATGTACTGGGTGAACGCATGGCAGGGCACTTGGCAGTGAATGTCCTTGCACTTGGTGGGAGTGAAGTGCTAATAGCAGCTATGTACTGGGTGAATGCATTCGCCCATAGTGCTAGAACTGCGAAGAGTGAAAGCCGCTGGGATATTGCTTATGTCCTTGTAATATTATGACTTGTAAAACTAAAAGGTGTATAATCCGTGAAATGTGCCAGTCTGCAGGGCTGTTTAAATAGATCTTTTTTGGGCAGGTTGTCCAACGGACTAGCTCCACAAAAAACCGAACTAGTCCGCAAGAATTTTGTCTAGCCCATCTGTTGCTCACAAGAAACTTGAAAAATTTCTATTTTCACTAGATTCCACTCAAAATACTAATAATCAATCAACCAACATCATATCGAACGAAATAAACCAGAAGAGGGCTCCTCGGATGTTTGTCAGTTTCTCCGCCTAGAAAAGAGCCAGCCCGCCAGCCAAGAGTCCCACACCAGGTTTGCACGCTATCCTGTGACGCGACCACAGAGTGTAGCTTTATAGTCCCACACCAGGTTTGAACGTTTGCACGCTATCCTGAGACGCGACCACAGAGTGTAGCTTCATAGTCCCACACCAGGCTTGCACGTTTGCACGCTATCCTGAGACGCGACCACAGAGTGTAGCTTCATAGTCCCACACCAGGCTTGCACGTTTGCACGCTATCCTGAGACAGAGTGTAGCTTCATAGTCCCACACCAGGTTTGAACGTTTGCACGCTATCCTGAGACGCGACCTCAGAGTGTAGCTTCATAGTCCCACACCAGGCTTAGTTTCTATCCTGAGACGCGACCAGTGTAGCTTTGTCCCACACCAACGTTTGCACGCTATCCTGAGACGCGACCACAGAGTGTAGCTTCATAGTCCCACACCAGGTTTGAACGTTTGCACGCTATCCTGAGACGCGACCACAGAGTGTAGCTTCATAGTCCCACACCAGGCTTGCACGTTTGCACGCTATCCTGAGACGCGACCACAAAGTGTAGCTTTATACAAGTCCCAAAAATATTAATTATCTTGGTTGAAAATGTATCTTTTTCTGTGTAACAGTTCTTTTTCCCTACAGGCGCTAATGCTCTGTTGTTGTCTCAATGTCTGTGTTCAGATTCAGATTCCAGTTCCTGTAATATCAGGCCACGGGGATTGAAGAGGTAGGCTGTTTGAACTACATTTGACTTTTCCTGGGACCTTCTCTCTGGCTCTCCTCTCTCTCTCTCCTCCTCTTTTTCTCTCTCCTCTTTCTCTCTTTTCTCTCTTTCTCTCTCTCCTCTCTTTCTCTCTACCTGCCTGTCTCTCTCTGTCTTGTAAACATAATTATCTCCATTTTTATCCTGATTTATCTTAGCATAAAACAGGAAGAATAATGTAGCCTTGTCTAAGTATAAGACAGCAGCTTTTTTTCCCTTGTGGCTGAGTGGTTTGTTGTTTGTTGATGCACCCTGGCTAAAAAAAAACCTCCAGGGATCATCCAAGCAACCGAAGCATTTGAACACTATGGTACAAATGCATCCATCAACTAGGGATGAGAACATTACGTGTGTGACCGGTTTTGATTATCCCGCCACTTGGGCAGCTATACTCGTGACTTCAGGGGAGCTGAGTGGATTAATTTGCCAACTCATAATCTGACAGGATTGCAGGTGCGGAGGTTCAAATCCCACTCCATTTGCAGTGTGGTGTCCTTGGGAAAGACACTTTACTCCTTTCCCCTTGTCCTTCACATGAGACTTACAATCAAGGTCCTGTGTGCAAATGCATGTGCAACTGCAAGGTCTTGCCTAATGTTTGTTAGAAGCCTGTTCCAATATTCGGTAGGAGAAGGCCATGTTGGGTGTTAAGAGTGGCACAGTGGTAACGTGTGTTCGTTTCGTGTCAAGTAAACCCGAGTTCGAACCTGGGTACAGGGGATTTTTCCTCTCACTTTGTACTACACTAGGCCTTATGGTCTGAACGTGGAGTCTTTCGGATGAGCCGATAAATCGAGGTCCTATGTGCCCATGCACTTAGCACACATTAAGCGCAGTTGCAACGAAAGTTATTTGGTCAAAATTTAGCACAGACTTAGGATGTGAGGCAGGATAAACATCCCCAATTGGAAGAACTACTGTCCCGCTGTGCCACAGGCCCGGGCCTAGCTTTGCCTTTCAGGATGTGAAATTTGAAGTCATCAACACAGTGGAACCTCCCTCATGAGACTCACTCCCATTTAAAACCTACGTCTTTGACACATTGTAAAAGTTAAAACTACCTTCCTAATCCTATGTATATTGTATTGCAACCTACAATGTTATTTTGGATGGTTTTTTCAAGGTCTTATAACTTATAAGGGAGGTTCCACTGTAAGACCATGATACCCTGTTTCTTATGAAATGATTGTTATAACACATTGTTTTGTTATGTTTTGACTTTTCAGGAGGAGAATTTCATCCAGCGAGGAGAGTTACTGATTCATATATACCCTGTTTCTTATGAAATGATTGTTATAACACATTGTTCTGTTATGACTTTTCAGGAGGAGGGTGGAGGTTCCAGCGAGGAGAGTTACTGATTCATATATACCCTGTTTCTTATGAAATGATTGTTATAACACATTGTTGTGTTATGTTTTGACTTTTCAGGAGGAGAATTTCATCCAGCGAGGAGGAGTACTCAAGTAAGTGAGAGAGAGAGAAACAGAAAGTGTGTTATAATGTGAGTTTTGCATAATTTATGCAGGGATCATTAGGGTCGGTCATCGGTCATTGACTCATAAACCTTTGATTTTGACCTATAGTTTGAGCAGGCAAGAGGTCATATGACTGATAGATTTTACGTCGAAGATGTCAAATACTTCAATAATTCTGTCGTCTTCTGACTTAGCTAACTGCTAACTCTAAGAAAGAGATACAAATGAAATTGGTTAAAATCAGCATTAACTATGATGAAAAGTGACATTTGTTTGCTTACTTCGACGAACATGGTATGAATTACATGGATGCTCCTGCTTTCAGGATTTTGTTTATTGCCTGGAGCCGGCCGGTCGCCGGATTATAAGAATTTGAGAAGGATGCATTTTGCTGGTTATAGAGGTCATGAGGTTTAACCAGATGTGAAAGTGCAACGAGAGCCTGTCAGTTACATTGGAAACTGTTGTTTCCCTTCAGCTTCCAGGGGGCATTGCCCCCCTGAACCCCCAGGAGGGGCACTGCCCCTGCAGTCCGCCAGGGCCTTGCAGGATGTTTAAAATTTCCCAGGAGCACCCATGGTATTATGTTATCCATTTTCTCCGACTGACTACGACACTATAAGGCAATACCAGGCAATGCCTGAGGTCCTATGACACTATAAGGCAATACCTGTTTCATTGGGATTGATATGGCTATGAGTGATAAGGTAAGACAAGCCATGAAAACCATGTTTGTCTTGGTGTCAACGGTTTACAATCTGAGGGCTCCCTCTGTCTTAACGTTGAGCTAAAGTTTTATAGATGTTTGTTCCCTGTAGAGCAGAAAGGGGGGTTGTGTACCCCTCAAAATGATGCAAACAATGACGCGTTTCTCTACAATTTCTACTATTTCAAGGTGGGGTACGCGCATACCCTACTAACACTCAGACCCGTTGGTACTCTAGATGTCAACTTTTGTTTGTTGCCAATCACCTGTGTACCCTATCACCTGTGTAACAACACGCAGACCTGTTGGTACTCTAGATGTCAATTTTTGTTTGTTGCCAATCACCACTGCAGGCATCACTTCGTGTTTTCAGGTTAAACAAAAAATAGTGAAATTTGTTGTTATGGAAACTGAGTGACCTGTCGCCAGAGTATTGCGTTTTTCAGACTGTAGCTGTATAAGGCACACCTTTGTATAAGGCACACCCCTAAAATTTTACGCAAATTTCACATTTTATTATCTTACTACTTTATTAGGCGCAAGGGTCTTGGTCTGGAAATAAAGCATTGCCTTATACATACTAACATAGTCCAAAAAATAAGGTAATCCAAATCAATAATGCATGCAGCCGTAGAGCTCTACGTATATCTAGGTGGTAGTAGTTTTGAAATTGGGGCTGTTAAAGAATGAAAAGTCAGTCAGCTTGAGGTCTATGAAGGGTGGTGGTGAATATGGGGTTGGGGTGGGGGTGAGGGGTGGGTGGTGTGAGAAAATGCCTTTTGCGTGGAAAATGTAATAGTTTGGATTCTAGTGGGGGGGGGGGGGGGGGGGGGGGGGGATGTTACTGTAGTTATCATGATTTTGTTTTGTGTTCCTTATATCATAAGTGCGGTTTTTATTTTATTTAGTTTTTTCTCAGATTTGTATCTTTGTGAAGCGCTTAGAACTTATGGTTGCTATTATTATTATTATTATTAAGATAATAACCCCTTATTGATATAATGCAAAATCTAAGATCTGGGTCTGAATGCATAGAGGCCTAATTACTAGGCACCAAGTATTTAACAACTGTTTTCAGTATTTTGGTTTTGCAATCAGTATTTTACGGATAATTACCAGTGACAGCGATCAGTGGATTTATACATCCATGTCAGTGATTCTCTGCAGTTTCTTTTTTTTATCCTAAGCTCTGTTTCCACTTTCAGGCGACGATTCTGATGCCTGGGGTGCAGACCCCCCTGTTCCAGCTGCTCCATACTGTGAGGCCCACACTTATCCTAAGCTCTGTTTCCACTTTCAGGTGCAGATTCTGATGCCTTGGGTGCAGACCCCCCTGTTCCAGCTGCTCCATACTGTGAGGCCCACACTTATCCTAAGCTCTGTTTCCACTTTCAGGTGCAGATTCTGATGCCTGGGGTGCAGACCCCCCTGTTCCAGCTGCTCCATACTGTGAGGCCCACACTTATCCTAAGCTCTGTTTCCACTTTCAGGTGCAGATTCTGATGCCTCGGGTGCAGACCCCCCTGTTCCAGCTGCTCCATACTGTGAGGCCCACACTTATCCTAAGCTCTGTTTCCACTTTCAGGCGACGATTCTGGTGCCTCGGGTGCAGACCCCCCTGTTCCAGCTGGTGCCGGTGCTGTGCACACTGTCCGGCTGTGCGTCCTCCACGAATGGACTGATTACTACGCAAAGCCACATGGTTTCAGCCTGCTGCCGGGCCGTTACATCGTGAAAAACGTCTTGGCATATTCTCCGGCAGAGGCAGCAGGGCTGAAGCCTGGCGACAGAATCGTGGAGGTCAGCCCCATTTGGTTATTTTACAATTTTGTATTAACGCCTGATTTATTAGTTCAGTGAAAATTCTTTTAAATACAGCCTCATTTGTTTGTTTTATATTTTTTGTAACAGGGGTCGCGCTAATGCTTGTTTTTGTGTATTTGAGACGTTTTAAAAATCTCCAACGCATTTTCACGGCGCTTTCACATAGCACATATGCAAAACGAAGTCTGCTCAAGACTGCATCTGAGTCTAAATGGTGAATCCGATTTTAGAATTCCCAGTTCCTGTACTGTACTGCTGGTGACACAGGCGCAATGTTTGGCAGGAAGCCTTAACTTACAGTAAGCCACTCTCTCACTGACTCCAGCTAGTTTCTCCAGAGATTTCTTGTTGCTGACTGGTGCATTAAGATTTAGTTGAAGTAATTTTGTGTGACCAAATGTGACCCGATTTCACGGACCGGGTCCTAACTCGCAAGCAGCGATTGTGGTAGAGACCCGAAAAAGGTTCAGTGGGTCAAAAGTATAGATTTGAGTTTTCACTTGAAATGGATTCTGCCACCATTAAACTTCAACTTCATGCATTGGACTAATTGAAATTCAAGTTGTAAATGCATTAAAACACATTTTAAATGGCAATTATCCTATTTAATCACCCATAAAGACTCAATTTTTGATTGAAAACTGTAAACTGCCCATAATGTTATGTCTCTGGAAAGCTCGTGACCTTAACCTGCTTTTGCTTGCATGCTCGTTTTGAAATCTAACCAATCTGAAGCATGGTATTGTAAAAGTTAGGCGTAAACACAGAGTGAGAGAGTTGAAAACTTCGACCAATGAGAAGTTAGGATAGAGTCATCATAGACTGTCTCTAGTTACCGAAAGGCAACGCGCAACGGGATTGGTCAAGAGGGAGACAACTTGCTACTTCCCCATTGCAGTTTCGAAGCAACATGGATATGATGCAGACGATCTCTTTCGAAAGACTGACTTTTTTGCTCAATTCTGGTCCATTTACAACTCTACCAGCCGCAGATCAAAGAGAACTTGGAGCATTGTTAGCAAAATATTTCAACTTGACCGATTCTGACGATGAAAACGAATCTGACCGTGACGATGACTGCCTCAAAACTGTAAAACCTGCTTCAACTCTGACTGCTACACTAGTGCTAGGCCTAGTACTACTAGTAGTACAAGTAGGCCTACTTCGAGTTCGGCGACTTTGGAACTCGATCCTTTTCAAGAAGAGATCGAGGGGCCGTTGGTACAAAATAAACGATTAAAATATCTAAATTAACATCGATTTTAATCTGATGAAATGTTTCCATACTCAGTTTTCAATCCACTACAATTTTAGTATCATTTTTGGCTCACGTCGTTTTTTTAAAACAAAGTGAGTCTATAGTATCGTACATGTTCGGTTGTGTGTGTGTGTGTTGCGTCCGTGGCCCCGACATTTAACCTTAACTCAAACCTTAACGTTGTCATTTTCTCTAAACATATAAGGCGTTAGAGGGTTAAAGTTAGCAGGATACTTGATTTTGACGTGAGCCTTCAAGTCACGACGATCAAAGCAGTCAGATACATTGATAAAGAACAAAATAAAGATAATCATTTGTTGCAGAGATTACTGTTGTGCAACCTTTAACCTTGACTCGGTCACACTCTTCAAACTAAAGAAGACTCTCACTCTCCACTGAAACTTTAACGTTGTCATTTTCTAAAAAAAACATAAGATGTTAGAGGGTTAAAGTTAGCAGGATACTTGATTTTGACGTGAGCCTTCAAGTCATGGCGATCAAAGCAGTCAGATACATCGGTAAGGAACAAAGTAAAGAAAATCATTTGTTGCAGAGATTACTGTAACTGTTGTGTTGATCTACCGAGTAGAGATACATACTGGAAAGAAGACTCTCCATTAGATATACAAAAACGCTCTTTAAAAAGAAACAAGACTTCAGGTGTGTACAAATAGGTACATTTTAACGTCGTCAACTTATATTTTCTGTAACAAATGGATGTACCGAGTGTGTGCGTTGACGGCCCGGTTGTTTAGCTTTATTTGCGCCTTTGAGTAACGGTTGTTCGTGTTCATTTGCACATCATCTCTGCGCATAACTTAGCCTACCGCACTTCCGGCAACAAGGCCTAGGCCTAGAGTCCATGCCTTACCTCATAATCAAGACGACATACTTAACATTTAGCCCACATTCATTTCAGTCTTGAAAAAAAATATACGGAAAATCCAGGGTTCGTCGATTTCACTGCCTTCGACGTACGAATCCTTTGTTAGGCCTAGACGATTGATCACCATGAGCAAAGACTGTACAGGGGAAGATAAACATGGATGAGCTTGCTGGCTGTGACCTTGACCTTTGCTTTGTGGCAGAGGGGGGGGGGGGAATTAACGAAACGAAAATAAAATATTAGGACTAATATAAAATATCTTACAGAAATGTAGATGATGTGGAACAAGTTTTCATCGCATGAACAATCAGTTTAAAACAGTAACAGATCACGCAACTTCAATTATTAATTTTCTAAGAGTAAGAGGCTTAGACCCACAGGCAAAGACTAGGCCTACTACAGGTGTCCGTAGACCCCCCTTACCCCGGGGGGGGGGGGGGGGGGGGGGGGGCGGGGGGATTGGTCACTATGTTTTTTCTGAAAGCTTGGTCAATATGCTTTTCAATTTTACTTGTTTGTTTGCTAAACATGTTACATGCGCATACATATAATTAAATTTTAAAGAAAGGGGTAGGGGTGCATAGAAATAATTTTAATTTACACAGTAAAATAAAAATTAATTCTGTTTTCAGATGCACAAGTGTCTACATAACAGTATTCTCTCTATACAGGCATGGGAATTGTCATGGGAATTCCCATGCCTGCTATAGTAATAAAAATCAGACGTGAGCCTTGCAGGCTTTGCCTCTTGTGTGTTTTAACTTTTTCTTCGCTCTCACTTTCAACTTTCATACAATAGAGAGGTGACACTTCATTACATAATAAGATAATAACCATCAAATATATAAATCAAATTTGGTCTGCTGTTTTGACACATTAGTGTGTTTTATCACCATGCCAAATTTAGTGGGGGTTGGTTGATCAGAAATGCCTGTTGTTAATGTACTCCAGATGGGTCAAACATCTTTGAACCCTGTTTTCTTAAAATGGCCATCTGCTGGGTTACCCTCTTTAACACCCCATAACTTCCTCATTTTTTGGAGTAGAGCAATAAATCATATATCAAAAGAAAGGTAAGTGTCTGCAGATTATGTAAATGCTAATATATCAAAATCTGCCATTTTCACCTTGAGACCCACTTTGTGGTGATGGGTCACAAATAGGTAATATCTTTGCACTTTTGTAAAATCGTTTCTTAAACGCCGTTTGTCAAAACCGTTATGTATCGTGCCGGGCGGCTCTTGTGATATTTCCCCTGACTCGGCCAGGTGCGTTGACTGCCGGCTTGCTTGATTCAGAACACAAACGAGCAAGTTCGTCATTTATGCAATTTTAAGGCAACACATGAATGTCCCAATGCTAGCAAACTTTACTATGATGGAAAACGACTCTCGGCCTGTGAAAGGCGGTCAACATTTTAATTGTTGTCTGCTCCAAAGTCTGATCCACTATAGTCTAGATCTCCACGTGTGTCGACACACAGTGACACAGTGATGCCCAGTGAATGGTCATGGACAGGCACTGACTGGCACTGCACTTGGTTTGATCAACAGGGCTTGTGACCAATGTCAGCGATGACGTGAGCACAAAAAAACAGGTGGTTGTGTGCCGATAGGAGTAAAGCATACAATCTTTTTAGTTTTGCATCAATTTATAGTATTATAATCCGACACAATTTTAAAGATCCACCCGATCACGTGTCAAAATCACGGGATTCACGTGTTTTCCCTCTTATAACTGGAAATAAATCTTGTTTTGACCAAGTCTGACTCCCATATAAATTACCCCAAATTGAAACCTACACATCAGTTTAAAGAGCAGCCTCAATTTGAATATGGGGAAATTCGAATGTGGGTCACAGCAACCCAGAAAAAAAACAAGGGACGTAACCCTGGCGCGTCACGGGATCTTTAAGCCTAGTTCCACATTTTTGGGGCGACTTTGCGTAAAGTAAACACATTTTCAAAAATAATGTAAACACATTTTCAAAAACTCAAGAGCGATGCCTGTTTTTATAACGTCTGATTTAATTGTTCTTTTACAATTTTGTTATTTCGTCTGATTTATTGGTTTCTATTACAACTTTTTATGACGTCAACAAAGTGACAAACTGAAGGTGGACAGCTGAAGTCCTGTCCAGTCCTGTGCCTACTGACTGACTGAAGGTCAGGGAGATCGGTACGCCCTGAAAGTGGTAGGGGTCTAAAAATTGGGGGGTTTCTGTCCCAAGGATATCTCCAGAACCGCATGTGGTGAATCGCTTCAAATTTTGTGTGGTGGTGTGTCACCATGAGAGGAAGGCATACGCGGGTAAATACTTTTTGCCGTCCTGACCTTGACCTTGGCGTATGACTTGTTCAAAATTGATTTTTAAATGAGATTTTTGACTTTGCAAACCTGTTCTGAGTAATTAGTCCAGCAACTTACTGTAGCTTTCGTGGCACTAGGTCACATATTAGTGCTGGGTGCAAAACTTGATGATAGATGACGGATCGAATGACTGATTTTCCATGGAGCGATTGATTGATCGTCTGACTGACTTCTGGTTTCAGTTGGACGGACGTCCAGTCGGGCAGTTGTTCCGGCACCGGTACAACGTTCTGCCCCGAGGCACCCTGAAGCTGCTGGTGGTGGATCCCGAGGCCGATGCCCATTTCAGTGGCCTCGGGGTCCACATCCATGGTGGTATGCCGGGCATCCTCCGACAGGAGACGCCGCAAGAAAATGCGGCGCTTGACGGTGAGTCCTTGTTCACTTTGTCTGTCTCCGTTGTTTGTGCTTCTTCTGTGTTACCATAAATGGCTGAGTCCTTGCTGACTTGTGTCTGTGTAATAGAGTATTGGTGTGGTCTGTGTAAAACTAATACTAATAGAGTAGTGGTGTGGTCTGTGTAATACTAATAGAGTAGTGGTGTGATCTGTGTAATGTAATAGAGTAGTGGTGTGGTGTGTGTAATAGAGTAGTGGTGTTGTCTGTGTAATAGAGAAGTGGTGTCAGGGCTCCCAATCGTCCCGCAAAACAAGGGGTCCCAGGGACTCCTTCACTTATAGTATAGAGGGTCCTAGAGGCAGGGATAGAGGGTCCCAGTGGCATTGCGAATGCTAAAAAAAGAATTTCTAGTGCATGCCTGGGACCCCCTGCACATTGTTTTAGAGGGTCCTTGAGAATTTTAGTGCTTCATAGACCCCCAAATGGGGGTCCCTGGGAGCCCTGGGTGGTGTGTGTGTGTAATAGTAGTAGTGTGTGTGTGTAATAGAGTAGTGGTGTGTGTGTGTGTAATAGAGTAGTGGTGTGTGTGTGTGTAATAGAGTAGTGGTGTGGTGTGTGTAATAGTAGTAGTGGTGTGTGTGTGTAATAGAGTAGTGGTGTGTGTGTGTGTAATAGTAGTAGTGGTGTGGTGTGTGTAATAGAGTAGTGGTGTGGTGTGTAATAGTAGTAGTGGTGTGTGTGTGTAATAGAGTAGTGGTGTGTGTGTGTAATAGTAGTGGTGTGTGTCTGTGTAATAGAGTAGTGGTGTGTGTCTGTGTAATAGAGTAGTGGTGTGTGTGTGTAATAGTAGTAGTGGTGTGTGTCTGTGTAATAGTAGTAGTGGTGTGTGTGTAATAGTAGTAGTGGTGTGTGTCTGTGTAATAGAGTAGTGGTGTGGTGTGTGTAATAGTAGTAGTGGTGTG
The DNA here is from genome assembly GCA_017654935.2 of Phymorhynchus buccinoides. NCBI lineage: Eukaryota > Metazoa > Mollusca > Gastropoda > Neogastropoda > Raphitomidae > Phymorhynchus > Phymorhynchus buccinoides. Next base: position 3,536,640 of record CM065683.1, read on the forward strand.
TGTGTCTGTGTGTAATAGTAGTAGTGGTGTTGTGTGTGTAATAGTAGTAGTGTGTGTCTGTGTAATAGAGTAGTGGTGTGTGTCTGTGTAATAGAGTAGTGGTGTGTGTGTGTGTAATAGAGTAGTGGTGTGTGTCTGTGTAATAGTAGTAGTGGTGTGTGTGTGTGTAATAGTAGTGGTGTGTGTGTGTGTAATAGAGTAGTGGTATGTGTGTGTAATAGTAGTAGTGGTGTGTGTCTGTGTAATAGAGTAGTGGTATGGTGTGTAATAGTAGTGGTGTGTGTCTGTGTAATAGAGTAGTGGTGTGTGTGTGTAATAGTAGTAGTGGTGTGGTGTGTAATAGTAGTGGTGTAGTGTGTGTGTGTGTAATAGAGTAGTGGTGTGGTGTGTAATAGTAGTGGTGTGTGTCTGTGTAATAGAGTAGTGGTATGGTGTGTAATAGTAGTGGTGTGTGTCTGTGTAATAGAGTAGTGGTGTGGTGTGTAATAGTAGTAGTGTGTGTCTGTGTAATAGAGTAGTGGTGTGGTGTGTGTAATAGAGTAGTGGTGTGTGTCTGTGTAATAGAGTAGTGGTGTGGTGTGTGTAATAGAGTAGTGGTATGGTGTGTGTAATAGAGTAGTGGTGTGGTGTGTGTAATAGTAGTGGGTGGCGATGGTGGCAGGAGCAGTAATAGTGCTGGCAGTCATTGTCGGAAACAACAGATTAGCATACAAAGTAGGAGTAGTATTAGTTTAGCAGTGTAGTGTAGGACAGTGGAACCTCCCTATTCACCACCCACCCCCACCCCAGAAGTAGAAGTAAAATGTAGTGAAACGAAAATAAGATTTACGCCTTCTTTGGCCTTTCGGCCATGTGGGCATTTGAGATATTGCTTGAAAATTTGAAACAAGTGCTTTCTATTTATTTATTTGTTTGCTATTTTAGTCGGTCAGTTGGTTTTCTGTTTTGCTTGTTTTTATTGCTGATGTTGATGCTCTGCCTACCATGTCGTTGCTATAGTACTGTTGTTTTTGCTGGTGAGCTTCCTGTTTCTCAACGTTCATTTGTAGTATTAGTTATGTACAGCGTATTGCATGCTTAGACCCAGAGACAGAATGGAAGACTAGGCCAGGCCATGTTTGAAGTCTGTGTGTGTTGAGGGATTTTTGTAGTTATCTTCAGGTTAGTGAAAATGTGTTGGGGCAAGTTATATATATATATAGTAATAAGCCAACTGTCCGTCTGTGTGTGTGTGTGTGTGTGTCTGAAACACAAAACAGGCCTTATAACTCCGCCGTTTTTCGACCGAATCGCTTCAAATTTGCTGTGAGCCCTGACGGGGCGATGGCAACGGCAACCGAGGCGGCCGTATCATTTGCGCGGTTTCGCAAATGCGCGAAACGCGCATCCGCCGGCCTCTCGGCGCCCGTATCTCCGGCATTTCTGGGCTGATTGCCTTCGAATTTGGCAGGCAGATGACCGGGGCCGGGGACTATCCGTGTGCCAAACCGGAAGCGAATCGATTCAGAAATGCCGGAGATACGGGCGCCGACAGGCCGCTTCACGTTTTCACAAACCGCGGCGTAACCAGACCCGACATTGACTCGATATTTGGAACATGCGTGAACAGGGATAGTGACTATCGTCGTGCAAAATTTCAACACCATCCGTTCATAAACACGCGCTATAAATCGATTTATTTTGCAGGACGCTAATTTCAACCAACACTTGACACATAACCAAAGACTCTAAAAGGGGAAGATGTCCTCACTACTCATATAGGGAAAAGGGACCAGATGTCAGTCTTTTCTTTTCAATGTCTTTGGCTCTTTGCTTGCCTCCCCACCGCGAGCTGCGCGAGCGCGCTGCAGCTATTTTTATACAGACAGTGGAGAGAGAGAGAGAGAGAGAGAGAGAGAGAGAGAGAGAGGAGAGAGAGAGAGAGAGAGAGAGAGAGAGAGAGAGATGAGAGAGAGGAGAGAGAGAGAGAGAGACAGAGAGAGAGAGAGAGAGAGAGAGAGAGAGAGAAAACTGACTGGGGTGTGGGTGGGGGTGGGGGTGGGAGTAGAAGCAGCAAGCTTCCCCCCCCCCCCCTAGGGATACTGGGAGGGGGGGGGGGGTCTTCCGTACAAATAGTTCCCCCACCTTCTGGAAGTTATGGTGGGAGTAGAACGCAGCAAGCTTCCCCCCCCCCCCCCCCCCCTAGGGATACTGGGAGGGGGGGTTCTTCCGTACAAATAGTTCCCCCACCTTATGGAAGTTATGTGCTTATAACTACCTCTAATCTGCCGGTCTCTTTGATTCTGCCTTTTCCCTTTGCATGCTGTTATCTACTATCGTTCTGCCTTTCCGGTCCATTCTCCTGCCTTTTTTCAAGAAATACTTTCAAAAAGATTTCCTCTAGCCGAAGTCAGACATGCTGGGCCTAACTATTCTTACTTAGGTGCATAACAGCAGCATGATGCATCTACGTTCGTAATTGACAGAAATTCTCCTGCCTTTTTTCAAGAAATACTTTCAAAAAGATTTCCTCTACCCGAAGTCAGACATTGCTGGGCCTAATTATTTCTTACTTAGGCGCATAACAGCAGCATGATGCATCTATCGTTCGTAATTGACAGAAACATGCCTGAACGACCGAAGAACAAGCACTTAGAAGACGAAGAAGAAGAAGTACTCTCTCTCTCTCTCTCTCTCTGCATGCGCGAGGTCAAAGTGAAAATGATTATGAAACGCTCTTTCTGCGATAGGTCAAGATGTGCCCCCCCCTGAAATGAAAGACCTTACACGTTTGTGATCCATTTTCTTGGAAGGTGAAATGCTGCCTTCTTCTTGGAAATGTAAAACCGAAAGTTTCACTTTCGTGTGTTTGAGACTGGCTCAAAGAAGGTCAAAGGAAAGATCTTTCACTGCTTCTTTACCCTTACTACTATAACTTGGCCTCGCGTTGCTGCTCGCGCCAAACGACCGCACCCATGTCCATGCGTTATAACACAGCTGTGCTGTTTAGACTACATAGTGGATGTGTTGTGAAATGTGTTCGTGGCAGTGATTTGCGCGCGCTATGCACGTGTGTGTGTGTGTGTGTGTGAGAGAGAGAGAGAGAGAGAGAGAGAGACATACGATTAGGTTCGATTTTATTATGTTACTATGTATGACTGTTTTGCATGCTTTTTTTCGCTGGATGTAAACAAGCATTATATTAATAGTTGCTTATTCTATTACCCTCTATAAATACAATCCATTCAATTCAACTCTCTCTCCTCCCTCTCCCTCTTCCAGACTAGAACTAAAATAATTATTTATTTTATTAACCCGTTATTGGGGCATGCAAAACGACCATTGCTAATTTCACACGCAATATAGAGGTACAGGAAATGAACAACACCTTCGTTTATAAAACGGATAAACAAAACCGAATCAAGCAATTGATTGCAATTATGACATAACATCACAATGATAAGACTTTTGTGCATAACGTGTTGTGTTTATACAACAAACAAACAAGCACACAACAGGTGTAAAGTGACGTTATGTTATTTACAAGAGACACAACAAAACCACAGGATATTTCGGCGAATGTGCCTTTATCAACACAGAGACACACAAGAAAACAGCAAACAGCAAAGATAGCAAAAGGAGCAAAAAACAATACTTCCCCATTACAATCCAATCTGTGAATGATGCAGTTGAAACTAAAGAGCAAGTCATGCATTTGTGAACGCAATTCAGGAGAACAGAACAAAATATTGAGAGGTGTGGGGAAGACACCACACACACACACATACACATACACACACACACACGCACATTATCTTTTTCTGTCTCTCTCTGTCTGTCATTATCTCTCTCTCTCTCTCTATCTCTCTCTCAAATATTGGCACACACATGATAAATGCACAAAACACATATGTACACATGCATACACACAGTGGACACACACATATGTACACACACACGCGCGCGTGCGTGTGCATGCACGCACCTATGCAGGCACATGTGCTACCAAATTATGGAAAGTTTCAATTATAAGTACTTGATTTCAAGCGGGTTTTTTTATTATTATTAATTCGTTCAGTCTGCCAGAGATTATTCATCTATTCTCTGGGAGACCACTCACTGAAACCATTAGTCAGCGCTCATAAACGTACCATTAACCCC
>CM065683.1:3541279-3576419 GCA_017654935.2 Phymorhynchus buccinoides
ATCTCAGCCTGTGTGAACGGTGTGTGATGCCACACACAAGCAAAATTGACATCTACTCTTTGAGTTGTTTGATTTATGTTGAGTGCCGATGTGTTTGTAATTGTACTCGTGCGCACGCTGTTTTGTTTGGAAACACGTCGATGTGATGCAGTATGACGTGATTTCTATTCTAGTGTGCGGGATAGCCGAACTACGGAAATGTGTCATCGGGGCAGTGTTAATCACTTTGCTTTTAGGCAATATCACTTTCCGTTGTCAGGGCTCCCAGGGACCCCCATTTGGGGGTCTATGAAGCATTAAAATTCTACAGGACCCTCTAAAAGAATGTGCAGGGGGTCCCAGGGATGCACTAGAAAAACGTTTTAGCATTCGCTATGCCACTGGGACCCTCTATCCCACCTCTAGGACCCTCTATTCTGTAAGTGAAGGAGTCCCTGGGACCCCTTGTTTTGCGGGATGATTGGGGGCCCTGGTTGTAATAAACTTTTGGGGTTTTCTGTAGAATGTTTTCATAATTCATCCCTGCCATTCGGTAGTTTGATCATTCCGCCTTCACCATTCAGCATTTTTCTGTATGTTTTGACAATTCGGCATTCATTTTCTGGCATTTTCCGACCATTCGGCATTCATTTTCTGGCATTTTCCGGTGTATAGACAAAGCGTGGCACTATAGGCTTTTCAGCCTTTTGCCCTCTTGATTGATTTCAAAAGTTTTTGTTGTTAATGTAGTATTGGCATTACCGATCGACTACTTAGGCAGTCATGCTTTATTTGTCTAATTTGTTTAAATTTACTGAATACGTTATATTCTAAAAATACCGATCTACTGAGTAAGCTTATTCAAAGCAATTGTTTTTACTTCAAAAGTGTAGCGACGATTGTCCTGACAGAGGAGAACACAATAGGACATTTTCAATTCAATAGGCCTGTAGCTGGGTCCTCAGGACATCACTGAGCGCCATGTACTTTTTGACATTCGTGGTTGTTCATTGCATCTCAATTGACAGGAGGGGGGTAACTATTTTTTCAAGTGCACATGCATTCCTTTAACGAAAAAAAAATCACTAACATTATAGCTCTGAAAATAAACGCACGGCAGGGCACTTGGCAGTGAATGTCCTTGCACTTGGTGGGGGTGAAGTGCTATGTACTGGGTGAGTGCATGGCAGGGCACTTGGCAGTGAATGTCCTTGCACTTGGTGGGGGTGAAGTGCTATGTACTGGGTGAGCGCATGGCAGGGCACTTGGCAGTGAATGTCCTTGCACTTGGTGGGGGTGAAGTGCTATGTACTGGATGAATGCATGGCAGGGCACTTGGCAGTGAATGTCCTTGCACTTGGTGGGAGTGAAGTGCTATGTACTGGGTGAACGCATGGCAGGGCACTTGGCAGTGAATGTCCTTGCACTTGGTGGGAGTGAAGTGCTATGTACTGGGTGAGCGCATGGCAGGGCACTTGGCAGTGAATGTCCTTGCACTTGGTGGGAGTGAAGTGCTATGTACTGGGTGAACGCATGGCAGGGCACTTGGCAGTGAATGTCCTTGCACTTGGTGGGAGTGAAGTGCTATGTACTGGGTGAGCGCATGGCAGGGCACTTGGCAGTGAATGTCCTTGCACTTGGTGGGAGTGAAGTGCTATGTACTGGGTGAGCGCATGGCAGGGCACTTGGCAGTGAATGTCCTTGCACTTGGTGGGAGTGAAGTGCTATGTACTGGGTGAATGCATGGCAGGGCACTTGGCAGTGAATGTCCTTGCACTTGGTGGGAGTGAAGTGCTATGTACTGGGTGAGCGCATGGCAGGGCACTTGGCAGTGAATGTCCTTGCACTTGGTGGGAGTGAAGTGCTATGTACTGGGTGAGCGCATGGCAGGGCACTTGGCAGTGAATGTCCTTGCACTTGGTGGGAGTGAAGTGCTATGTACTGGGTGAACGCATGGCAGGGCACTTGGCAGTGAATGTCCTTGCACTTGGTGGGAGTGAAGTGCTATGTACTGGGTGAGTGCATGGCAGGGCACTTGGCAGTGAATGTCCTTGCACTTGGTGGGGGTGAAGTGATATGTACTGGGTGAGTGCATGGCAGGGCACTTGGCAGTGAATGTCCTTGCACTTGGTGGGAGTGAAGTGCTATGTACTGGGTGAATGCATGGCAGGGCACTTGGCAGTGAATGTCCTTGCACTTGGTGGGAGTGAAGTGCTATGTACTGGGTGAGTGCATGGCAGGGCACTTGGCAGTGAATGTCCTTGCACTTGGTGGGAGTGAAGTGCTATGTACTGGGTGAACGCATGGCAGGGCACTTGGCAGTGAATGTCCTTGCACTTGGTGGGAGTGAAGTGCTATGTACTGGGTGAACGCATGGCAGGGCACTTGGCAGTGAATGTCCTTGCACTTGGTGGGGGTGAAGTGCTATGTACTGGGTGAGTGCATGGCAGGGCACTTGGCAGTGAATGTCCTTGCACTTGGTGGGAGTGAAGTGCTATGTACTGGGTGAACGCATGGCAGGGCACTTGGCAGTGAATGTCCTTGCACTTGGTGGGGGTGAAGTGATATGTACTGGGTGAGTGCATGGCAGGGCACTTGGCAGTGAATGTCCTTGCACTTGGTGGGAGTGAAGTGCTATGTACTGGGTGAATGCATGGCAGGGCACTTGGCAGTGAATGTCCTTGCACTTGGTGGGAGTGAAGTGCTATGTACTGGGTGATTGCATGGCAGGGCACTTGGCAGTGAATGTCCTTGCACTTGGTGGGAGTGAAGTGCTATGTACTGGGTGAACGCATGGCAGGGCACTTGGCAGTGAATGTCCTTGCACTTGGTGGGAGTGAAGTGCTATGTACTGGGTGAGTGCATGGCAGGGCACTTGGCAGTGAATGTCCTTGCACTTGGTGGGAGTGAAGTGCTATGTACTGGGTGAATGCATGGCAGGGCACTTGGCAGTGAATGTCCTTGCACTTGGTGGGAGTGAAGTGCTATGTACTGGGTGAACGCATGGCAGGGCACTTGGCAGTGAATGTCCTTGCACTTGGTGGGGGTGAAGTGATATGTACTGGGTGAGTGCATGGCAGGGCACTTGGCAGTGAATGTCCTTGCACTTGGTGGGAGTGAAGTGCTATGTACTGGGTGAGTGCATGGCAGGGCACTTGGCAGTGAATGTCCTTGCACTTGGTGGGAGTGAAGTGCTATGTACTGGGTGAGTGCATGGCAGGGCACTTGGCAGTGAATGTCCTTGCACTTGGTGGGAGTGAAGTGCTATGTACTGGGTGAACGCATGGCAGGGCACTTGGCAGTGAATGTCCTTGCACTTGGTGGGAGTGAAGTGCTATGTACTGGGTGAACGCATGGCAGGGCACTTGGCAGTGAATGTCCTTGCACTTGGTGGGAGTGAAGTGATATGTACTGGGTGAACGCATGGCAGGGCACTTGGCAGTGAATGTCCTTGCACTTGGTGGGAGTGAAGTGCTATGTACTGGGTGAATGCGTGGCAAGGCACTTGGCAGTGAATGTCCTTGCACTTGGTGGGAGTGAAGTGCTATGTACTGGGTGAACGCATGGCAGGGCACTTGGCAGTGAATGTCCTTGCACTTGGTGGGAGTGAAGTGCTAATAGCAGCTATGTACTGGGTGAATGCATTCGCCCATAGTGCTAGAACTGCGAAGAGTGAAAGCCGCTGGGATATTGCTTATGTCCTTGTAATATTATTACTTGTAAAACTAAAAGGTGTATAATCCGTGAAATGTGCCAGTCTGCAGGGCTGTTTAAATAGATCTTTTTTGGGCAGGTTGTCCAACGGACTAGCTCCACAAAAAACCGAACTAGTCCGCAAGAATTTTGTCTAGCCCATCTGTTGCTCACAAGAAACTTGACAAATTTCTATTTTCACTAGATTCCACTCAAAATACTAATAATCAATCAACCAACATCATATCTAACGAAATAAACCAGAAGAGGGCTCCTCGGATGTTTGTCAGTTTCTCCGCCTAGAAAAGAGCCAGCCCGCCAGCCAAGAGTCCCACACCAGGTTTGCACGCTATCCTGTGACGCGACCACAGAGTGTAGCTTTATAGTCCCACACCAGGTTTGCACATTTGCACGCTATCCTGAGACGCGACCTCAGAGTGTAGCTTTATAGTCCCACACCAGGTTTGCACATTTGCACGCTATCCTGAGACGCGACCACAGAGTGTAGCTTTATAGTCCCACACCAGGTTTGCACATTTGCACGCTATCCTGAGACGCGACCACAAAGTGTAGCTTCATAGTCCCACACCAGGCTTGAACGTTTGCACGCTATCCTGAGACGCGACCACAGAGTGTAGCTTTATAGTCCCACACCAGGTTTGAACGTTTGCACGCTATCCTGAGACGCGACCACAGAGTGTAGCTTCATAGTCCCACACCAGGCTTGCACGTTTGCACGCTATCCTGAGACGCGACCTCAAAGTGTAGCTTCATAGTCCCACACCAGGCTTGCACGTTTGCACGCTATCCTGAGACGCGACCACAGAGTGTAGCTTCATAGTCCCACACCAGGTTTGAACGTTTGCACACTATCCTGAGACGCGACCTCAGAGTGTAGCTTCATAGTCCCACACCAGGTTTGAACGTTTGCACGCTATCCTGAGACGCGACCACAGAGTGTAGCTTCATAGTCCCACACCAGGCTTGCACGTTTGCACGCTATCCTGAGACGCGACCACAAAGTGTAGCTTCATAGTCCCACACCAGGCTTGCACGTTTGCACGCTATCCTGAGACGCGACCACAGAGTGTAGCTTCATAGTCCCACACCAGGTTTGAACGTTTGCACGCTATCCTGAGATGCGACCACAGAGTGTAGCTTCATAGTCCCACATCAGGCTTGCACGTTTGCACGCTATCCTGAGACGCGACCACAAAGTGTAGCTTTATACAAGTCCCAAAAATATTAATTATCTTGGTTGAAAATGTATCTTTTTCTGTGTAACAGTTCTTTTTCCCTACAGGCGCTAATGCTCTGTTATTGTCTCAATGTCTGTGTTCAGATTCAGATTCCAGTTCCTGCAATATCAGGCCACGGGGATTGAAGAGGTAGGCTGTTTGAACTACATTTGACTTTTCCTGGGACCTTCTCTCTGGCTCTCCTCTCTCTCTCTCCTCCTCTTTTTCTCTCTCCTCTTTCTCTCTTTTCTCTCTTTCTCACTCTCCTCTCTTTCTCTCTACCTGCCTGTCTCTCTCTGTCTTGTAAACATAATTATCTCCATTTTTATCCTGATTTATCTTAGCATAAAACAGGAAGAATCATGTAGCCTTGTCAAAGTATAAGACAGCAGCTTTTTTTCCCTTGTGGCTGAGTGGTTTGTTGTTTGTTGATGCACCCTGGCTAAAAAAAAACTCCAGGGATCATCCAAGCAACCGAAGCACTTGAACACTATGGTACAAATGCATCCATCAGCTAGGGATGAGAACATTATGTGTGTGACCGGTTTTGATTATCCCGCCACTTGGGCAGCTATACTCGTGACTTCAGGGGAGCTGAGTGGATTAATTTGCCAACTCATAATCTGACAGGATTGCAGGTGCGGAGGTTCAAATCCCACTCCATTTGCAGTGTGGTGTCCTTGGGAAAGACACTTTACTCCTTTCCCCTTGTCCTTCACATGAGACTTACAATCAAGGTCCTGTGTGCAAATGCATGTGCAACTGCAAGGTCTTGCGTAATGTTTGTTAGAAGCCTGTTCCAATATTCGGTAGGAGAAGGCCATGTTGGGTGTTAAGAGTGGCACAGTGGTAACGTGTTCGTTTCGTGTCAAGTAAACCCGAGTTCGAACCTGGGTACAGGGGATTTTTCCTCTCACTTTGTACTACTACTAGGCCTTATGGCCTGAACGTGGAGTCTTTCGGATGAGCCGATAAATCGAGGTCCTATGTGCCCATGCACTTAGCACACATTAAGCGCAGTTGCAACGAAAGTTATTTGGTCAAAATTTAGCACAGACTTAGGATGTAGGGCAGGATAAACATCCCCAATTGGAAGAACTACTGTCCCGCTGTGCCACAGGCCCGGGCCTAGCTTTGCCTTTCAGGATGTGAAATTTGAAGTCATCAACACAGTGGAACCTCCCTCATGAGACTCGCTCCCATTTAAAACCTACGTCTTTGACACATTGTAAAAGTTAAAACTACCTTCCTAATCCTATGTATATTGTATTGCAACTTACAATGTTATTTTGGATGGTTTTTTCAAGGTCTTATAACTTATAAGGGAGGTTCCACTGTAAGACCATGATACCCTGTTTCTTATGAAATGATTGTTATAACACATTGTTTTGTTATGTTTTACTTTTCAGGAGGAGAATTTCATACAGCGAGGAGAGTTACTGATTCATATATACCCTGTTTCTTATGAAATGATTGTTATAACACATTGTTCTGTTATGTTTTGACTTTTCAGGAGGAGAATTTCATCCAGCGAGGAGGAGTACTCAAGTAAGTGAGAGAGAGAGAAACAGAAAGTGTGTTATAATGTGAGTTTTGCATAATTTATGCAGGGATCATTAGGGTCGGTCATCGGTCATTGACTCATAAACCTTTGATTTTGACCTATAGTTTGAGCAGGCAAGAGGTCATATGACTGATAGATTTTACGTCGAAGATGTCAAATACTTCAATAATTCTGTCGTCTTCTGACTTAGCTAACTGCTAACTCTAAGAAAGAGATACAAATGAAATTGGTTAAAATCAGCATTAACTATGATGAAAAGTGACATTTGTTTGCTTACTTCGACGAACATGGTATGAATTGCATGGATGCTCCTGCTTTCAGGATTTTGTTTATTGCCTGGAGCCGGTGTCGCCGGATTATAAGAATTTGAGAAGGATGCATTTTGCTGGTTATAGAGGTCATGAGGTGTAACCAGATGTGAAAGTGCAACGAGAGCCTGTCAGTTACATTGGAAACTGTTGTTTCCCTTCAGCTTCCAGGGGGCATTGCCCCCCTGAACCCCCAGGAGTGCACTGCCCCTGCAGTCCGCCAGGGCCTTGCAGGATGTTTAAAATTTCCCAGGAGCACCCATGGTGGTATGTTATCCATTTTCTCCGACTGACTACGACACTATAAGGCAATACCAGGCAATGCCTGAGGTCCTATGACACTATAAGGCAATACCTGTTTCATTGGGATTGATATGGCTATGAGTGATAAGGTAAGACAAGCCATGAAAACCATGTTTGTCTTGGTGTTCAACGGTTTACAATCTGAGGGCTCCCTCTGTCTTAACGTTGAGCTAAAGTTTTATAGATGTTTGTTCCCTGTAGAGCAGAAAGGGGGGTTGTGTACCCCTCAAAATGATGCAAACAATGACGCGTTTCTCTACAATTTCTACTATTTCAAGGTGGGGTACGCGCATACCCTACTAACACTCACACCCGTTGGTACTCTAGATGTCAACTTTTGTTTGTTGCCAATCACCTGTGTACCCTATCAACAACACGCAGACCTGTTGGTACTCTAGATGTCAATTTTTGTTTGTTGCCAATCACCTGTGTACCCTATCAACAACACGCAGACCTGTTGGTACTCTAGATGTCAATTTTTGTTTGTTGCTAATCACCACTGCAGGCATCACTTCGTGTTTTCAGGTTAAACAAAAAATAGTGAAATTTGTTGTTATGGAAACTGAGTGACCTGTCGCCAGAGTATTGCGTTTTTCAGACTGTAGCTGTATAAGGCACACCTTTGTATAAGGCACACCCCTAAAATTTTACGCAAATTTCACATTTTATTATCTTACTACTTTATTAGGCGCAAGGGTCTTGGTCTGGAAATAAAGCATTGCCTTATACATACTAACATAGTCCAAAAAATAAGGTAATCCAAATCAATAATGCATGCAGCCGTAGAGCTCTACGTATATCTAGGTGGTAGTAGTTTTGAAATTGGGGCTGTTAAAGAATGAAAAGTCAGTCAGCTTGAGGTCTATGAAGGGTGGTGGTGAAATGGGTGGGTGGGGGGGAGGGGGGGTAGTGTGAGAAAATGCCTTTTGCATGGAAAATGTAATAGTTTGGATTCTAGTGGGGGGGGGGGGGGGGGGGGGGGGAGGGGGGGGGTGATGTTACTGTAGTTATCATGATTTTGTTTTGTGTTCCTTATATCATAAGTGCGGTTTTTATTTTATTTATTTTTTTCTCAGATTTGTCATCTTTGTGAAGCGCTTAGAGCTTATGGTTATTATTATTATTATTATTATTAAGATAATAACCCCTTATTGATATAATACAAAATCTAAGATCTGGGTCTGAATGCATAGAGGCCTAATTACTAGGCACCAAGTATTTAACAACTGTTTTCAGTATTTTGGTTTTGCAATCAGTATTTTACGGATAATTACCAGTGACAGCGATCAGTGGATTTATACATCCATGTCAGTGATTCTCTGCAGTTTCTTTTTTTTATCCTAAGCTCTGTTTCCACTTTCAGGCGATGATTCTGATGCCTTGGGTGCAGACCCCCCTGTTCCAGCTGCTCCATACTGTGAGGCCCACACTTATCCTAAGCTCTGTTTCCACTTTCAGGTGCAGATTCTGATGCCTTGGGTGCAGACCCCCCTGTTCCAGCTGCTCCATACTGTGAGGCCCACACTTATCCTAAGCTCTGTTTCCACTTTCAGGTGCAGATTCTGATGCCTGGGGTGCAGACCCCCCTGTTCCAGCTGCTCCATACTGTGAGGCCCACACTTATCCTAAGCTCTGTTTCCACTTTCAGGCGACGATTCTGGTGCCTCGGGTGCAGACCCCCCTGTTCCAGCTGGTGCCGGTGCTGTGCACACTGTCCGGCTGTGCGTCCTCCATGAATGGACTGATTACTATGCAAAGCCACATGGTTTCAGCCTGCTGCCGGGCCGTTACATCGTGAAAAACGTCTTGGCATATTCTCCGGCAGAGGCAGCAGGGCTGAAGCCTGGCGACAGAATCGTGGAGGTCAGCCCCATTTGGTTATTTTACAATTTTGTATTAACGCCTGATTTATTAGTTCAGTGATAATTCTTTTAAATACAGCCTCATTTGTTTGTTTTATATTTTTTGTAACAGGGGTCGCGCTAATGCTTGTTTTTGTGTATTTGACACGTTTTAAAAATCTCCAACGCATTTTCACGGCGCTTGCACATAGCACATATGCAAAACGAAGTCTGCTCAAGACTGCATCTGAGTCTAAATGGTGAATCCGACTTTAGAATTCCCAGTTCCTGTACTGTACTGCTGGTGACACAGGCGCAATGTTTGGCAGGAAGCCTTAACTTACAGTAAGCCATTCTCTCACTGACTCCAGCTAGTTTCTCCAGAGATTTCTTGTTGCTGACTGGTGCATTAAGATTTAGTTGAAGTAATTTTGTGTGACCAAATGTGACCCGATTTCACGGACCGGGTCCTAACTCGCAAGCAGCGATTGTGGTAGAGGCCCGAAAAAGGTTCAGTGGGTCAAAAGTATAGATTTGAGTTTTCACTTGAAATGGATTCTGCTACCATTAAACTTCAACTTCATGCATTGGACTAATTGAAATTCAAGTTGTAAATGCATTAAAACACATTTTAAATGACATACCCCATGGCAATTATCCTATTTAATCACCCATTAAGACTCAATTTTTGATTGAAAACTGTAAACTGAAACCCTGATCGGGCCCCATAATGTTATATGTCTCTGGAAAGCTCGTGACCTTAACCTGCTTCTGCTTGCGTGCTCGTTTTGAAATCTAACCAATCAAAAGCATGGTATAGCAAAAGTTAGGCGTAAACACAGAGTGAGAGAGTTGAAAACTTCGACCAATGAGAGGTTAGGATAGACTGTCTCTATTTACCGAATAGCAACTCGCAACGGGATTGGTCAAGAGGGAGACAACTTGCTACTTCCCCATTGCGGTTTCGAAGCAACATGGATATGATGCAGACGATCTCTTTCGAAAGATTGACTTTTTTGCTCAATTCTGGGCCATTTACAACTCTACCAGCCGCAAAGAGAACTTGGGGCATTGTTAGCAAAATATTTCAACTTGACCGATTCTGACGATGAAAACGAAACTGACCGTGACGATGACTGCCTCAAAACTGTAAAACCTGCTTCGACTCTGACTGCTACACTAGTGCTAGGCCTAGTATTACTAGTACAAGTAGGCCTACTTCGAGTTCAGCGACTTTGGAACTCGATCATTTTCAAGAAGAGATCGAGGGGCCGTTGGTACGAAATAAACGATTAAAATATCTAAATTAACATCGATTTTAATCTGATGAAATGTTTCCATACTCAGTTTTCAATCCACTACAATTTTAGTATCATTTTGTGTTTTAATTTTTTCTTCGCTCTCACTTTCAACTTTCATACAATAGAGAGGTGACACTTCATTACATAACAAGATAATAACCATCAAATATATAAATCAAATTTGGTCTGCTGTTTTGACATAGTCACATTAGTGTGTTTTATCACCATGCCAAATTTAGTGGAGGTTGGTTGATCAGAAATGCCTGTTGTTAATGTACTCCAGATGGGTCAAACATCTTTGAACCCCGTTTTCTCAAAACGGCCATCTGCTGCGTTACCCTCTTTAACACCCCATAACTTCCTCGTTTTTTGGAGTAGAGCAATAAATCATATATCAAAAGAAAGGTAAGTGTCTGCAGATTATGTAAATGCTAATAGTCAAAATCTGCCATTTTCATCTTAAGACCCACTTTGTAGTGATGGGTCACAAATAGGTAATATCATTCCACTTTTGTAAAATCGTTTCTTAGACGCCGTTTGTCAAAAACGTTATGCATCGTGCCGGGCGGCTCTTGTGATATTTCCCCTGACTCGGCCAGGTGCGTTGACTGCCGGCTTGCTTGATTCAGAACACAAACGAGCAAGTTCGTCATTTATGCAATTTTAAGGCAACACATGAAAGTCCCAATGCTAGCAAACTTTACTATGATGGAAAACGGCTCTCGGCCTGTGAAAGGGAGTCAACATTTAAGATTGTTGTCTGCTCCAAAGTGTGATCCACTATAGTCTAGATCTCCACGTGTGTCGACACACAGTGACCCAGTGATGCCCAGTGAATGGTCATGGACAGGCATTGACTGGCACTGCACTTGGTTTGATCAACAGGGCTTGTGACCAATGTCAGCGATGACGTGAGCCAAAAAAACAGGTGGTTGTGTGCCGATAGGAGTAAAGCATACAATCTTTTTAGTTTTGCATCAATTTATAGTATTATAATACGACACAATTTTAAAGATCCACCCGATCACGTGTCAAAATCACGGGATTCACGTGTTTTCCCTCTTATAACTGGAAAGAAATCTTGTGTTGACCAAGTCTGACTCCCACATAAATTACCCCAAATTGAAACCCAATCGCTTCAAATTTTGTGTGGTGGTGTGTCACCATGAGAGGAAGGCATACGCGCAAACGTTTTTGCCGTCCTGACCTTGACCTTGGCGTATGACCTTGTTCAAAATTGATTTTTTAAAAGAGATTTTTGACTTTGCAAACCTGTTCTGAGTAACTAGCCCAGCAACTTACTGTAGCTTTCGTGGCACTAGGTCACATATTAGTGCTGGGTGCAAAACCTGATGTTAGATGACGGATCGAATGACTGATTTTCCATGGAGCGATTGATTGATCATCTGACTGACTTCTGGTTTCAGTTGGACGGACGTCCAGTCGGGCAGTTGTTCCGGCACCGGTACAACGTTCTGCCCCGAGGCACCCTGAAGCTGCTGGTGGTGGATCCCGAGGCCGATGCCCATTTCAGTGGCCTCGGGGTCCACATCCATGGTGGTATGCCGGGCATCCTCCGACAGGAGACGCCGCAAGAAAATGCGGCGCTTGACGGTGAGTCCTTGTTCACTTTGTCTGTCTCCGTTGTTTTTGTTGTTGTTTTTGGGGTTTTTTTTTAAACAATATTTTGTATTTAGCAATAAAGACATAATTAACCTTCACAACTTTTTTTGTTTTAAGTGTGCAAAGATGATTCACAACTCTCGTTTTTAAAGCAAAGACAGCTTGAATTAAAGAAACACTTTTCGAAAAGAGAAAACAAAAGAAAACGCCCACCAAAAAATGGAAACGTCGAAAATAACTGCCCTTCTTTGAGTTGGTTATGGTCCAAATATAGTTTTTTCTTTCTTTCTTTTTTTCGTGTTGCTCTTTTCCTTTGGTAATGCGATCGTCTACTAGTTTATTGCCATAGGGAAAGAGTGATGCATTACAACGTGTAGTTAGACCATGAAATTGCAATGTGCGGAATCAAAAGCTGAGCGGATATATCGCCAAACGTTTTATTTGTTGTAGTTTTCTTCTTTTATTTCGCATCGTCTAAATAGTATGTGTTACGCTCAGTCCGTGACATTGCCCGTTTTCATGAAATGGGCAAAATGGTTCGTGAAATAACCAATTTAAAACTTCCTATTTAGTCCAAAAGCACAATGAATGGAAACTATTTTCCAATCATAAACACGCAGAGATCAAGAATTGGTTCTAACGAATGAGAAATCTCACCTGTAGATGAGCTTACAGACGCCCCCCCCCACCCCCCCACCCCCACCCCCACACGCACGCACACACACACACGTCATGTGTCACATTCCATCTTATGCTTGGAAGATTTCTTAAGATTTCTTACCAGCTATAAGAGGGAAAACACGTGAAAACCATGATTTTGACACATGACGTGGTGGGTCTTTAAATTAATTTTATTCAAACTTAATTTGACAAAACGTTGGATAAAACATGTGGCTCAGGCATGCCCCCAGAGTAGCATTTTGGTAGTTTTTTTTTTTTTTTTTTTTTTTTTTTTTTTTTAAACCCACCACTGTCCCCGCCTTTCTTTTCATTTTCTTTTGTTCTTTTTTAATGATTTTCTTTGGGGTGTTTATTTTTTGAGGCGGCTCATCTTTTTTTTTTTTTCCAACATATTCTCTCTCTCTCTCTCTCTCTCCCCCCTCCCCTCTCTCTCTCTCCCCTCTCTCTCTTACATTTGTATGTGTGTGAACGACTACAATGGACAATATTTTGTGGCGAACGTTTAGTGTTATATTTGATACAAAAATGTCAGGGTTTCTGTCTGACCTAGTGTGTGGTGTATTGACTCATTCATTCCGTTTGATGTGCTGTTTATGAATGTGAATACGTGTGTCGACGTGTTCCGAATAAGTATGACAATATGTACCGATAAAGACCAAAAAATTGTAAACTTTAAATACATACTGCTCGTCCTTCCATTTCTACTCCCCTTGTCCCGAAAATCGAAAATTACATGGACAAGGCCAAGCAGAGAAGGAAGTAAAACAAACAAGGGGAAAAAACCACTCATAACAACAAGGAAAAAAGAAAGAATCCGCAATCTCCTTCGTCAGAGGATCCCCACGGTGTCAACCCTTATAGTGAAATAAACACTACAAGGGAGACTAGAAGGACTCTAAGTGAAGAGATAGCTGATGTAGGGACGTCAGTGTGTGTGTGTGTGTGTGTTTGTGTGTGTGTGTGTGTGTGTGTGTACTATGATGTGTGTGTGTGTGCGTGCGCGCGTGCGTGTGTGTGTGTGCGCGTGCGTGTGTGTGTATGCGTGTGTGCGCGCGTGTGTGTGTGCGTGGTCTGTGTGTAATAACATATGTCTACATGCACGTGTGTTATGCTTTTGTACCTTCTTCTTACAATTATCAACTAACATGGAGAGGACAAATGTTAACATAACATATGTCTACAAAAACATATTTCCGGTTAAGAAATCCATCCAATACTTCCTTCTTATTTCGTTCTATCAAATCATGCACATAACAATCCAACACACCCTTTAAAAAACACACCTTAACACCACAAAGGATATATACCAAACTAACAATAAGGGTCGAAATACAAAAATCAATAGATATACCAGAGCATATATTAATATGGATGGCTATACATAAGCTACGAGGTGGATAGCTATGGACTGTTGCGCGTGATGCTTTGGTCTCCGTTGTTTGTGCTTCTTCTGTGTTACATAAATGGCTGAGTCCTTGCTGACTTGTGTGTGTAATAGAGTAGTGGTGTGGTCTGTGTAAAGCTAATACTAATAGAGTAGTGATGTGGTCTGTATAATACTAATAGAGTAGTGGTGTGGTCTGTATAATACTAATAGAGTAGTGGTGTGGTCTGTGTAATACTAATAGAGTAGTGGTGTGGTCTGTATAATACTAATAGAGTAGTGGTGTGGTCTGTATAATACTAATAGAGTAGTGGTGTGGTCTGTGTAATACTAATAGAGTAGTGTTGTGGTCTGTATAATACTAATAGAGTTGTGGTGTGGTCTGTATAATACTAATAGAGTAGTGGTGTGGTCTGTGTAATACTAATAGAGTAGTGGTGTGGTCTGTGTAATACTAATAGAGTAGTGGTAGGGTGTGTGTAATAGAGTAGTGGTGTTGTCTGTGTAATAGAGTAGTGGTGTGGTCTGTGTAATACTAATAGAGGTGTGGTGTGTGTAATAGAGTAGTGGTGTTTGTGTAATAGAGTAGTGGTGTCAGGGCTCCCAATCGTCCCGCAAAACAAGGGGTCCCAGGGACTCCTTCACTTATAGTATAGAGGGTCCTTAGAGGTGGGATAGAGGGTCCCAGTGGCATTGCGAATGCTGAAAAGAATTTCTAGTGCATGCCTGGGACCCCCGGCACATTGTTTTAGAGGGTCCTTGAGAATTTTAGTGCTTCATAGACCCCCAAATGGGGGTCCCTGGGAGCCCTGGGTGTGGTGTGTGTAATAGTAGTAGTGGTGTGTGTCTGTGTAATAGAGTAGTGGTGTGGTGTGTGTAATAGAGTAGTGGTGTGTGTCTGTAATACTAATAGAGGTGTGGTGTGGTGTGTGTAGTAGTGGTGTGGTGTGTGTAATAGTAGTAGTAGTGTGTGTCTGTAATAGAGTAGTGGTATGGTGTGTAATAGTAGTGGTGTGTGTCTGTGTAATAGAGTAGTGGTATGGTGTGTAATAGTAGTAGTGGTGTGTGTCTGTGTAATAGTAGTAGTGGTGTGTGTCTGTGTAATAGAGTAGTGGTGTGTGTGTGTAATAATAGTAGTGGTGTGGTGTGTAATAGTAGTGGTGTGTGTCTGTGTAATAGAGTAGTGGTGTGGTGTGTGTAATACTAATAGTAGTAGTGTGTGTCTGTGTAATAGTAGTAGTGGTGTGTGTGTGTGTAATAATAGTAGTGGTGTGTGTCTGTGTAATAGAGTAGTGGTGTGTGTGTGTGTAATAGTAGTAGTGGTGTGGTGTGTGTAATAGTAGTAGTGGTATGGTGTGTAATAATAGTAGTGGTGTGTGTCTGTGTAATAGAGTAGTGGTGTGGTGTGTGTAATAGTAGTAGTGGTGTGTGTGTGTGTATAGTAGTAGTGGTAGTGGTGTGTGTAATAGTAGTAGTGGTGTGTGTGTGTGTAATAGTAGTAGTGGTGTGGTGTGTGTAATAGAGTAGTGGTGTGGTGTGTGTAATAGTAGTAGTGGTGTGTGTGTAATAGTAGTAGTGGTGTGTGTGTGTGTAATAGTAGTAGTGGTGTGTGTGTGTGTAATAGTAGTAGTGGTGTGTGTGTGTGTAATAGTAATAGTAGTGGTGTGTGTGTGTAATAGTAGTAGTGTGTGTGTGTGTAATAGTAGTAGTGGTGTGTGTGTGTAATATAGTAGTGGTGTGTGTCTGTGTAATAGAGTAGTGGTGTGTGGTGTGTAATAGTAGTAGTGTGTGTCTGTGTAATAGAGTAGTGGTGTGTGTGTGTAATAGTAGTAGTGGTGTGTGTCTGTGTAATAGTAGTAGTGGTGTGGTGTGTGTGTAATAGAGTAGTGGTGTGTGTGTGTAATAGTAGTAGTGGTGTGTGTCTGTGTAATAGAGTAGTGGTGTGTGTGTGTGTAATAGTAGTAGTGGTGTGTGTGTGTGTAATAGTAGTAGTGGTGTGTGTGTGTAATAGTAGTAGTGGTGTGTGTGTGTGTAATAGTAGTAGTGGTGTGTGTGTGTAATAATAGTAGTGGTGTGGTGTGTGTAATAGAGTAGTGGTGTGTGTCTGTGTAATAGTAGTAGTGGTGTGTGTGTGTGTAATAGTAGTAGTGGTGTGGTGTGTGTAATAGTAGTAGTGGTGTGTGTGTGTGTGTAATAGTAGTGGTGTGTGTCTGTGTAATAGAGTAGTGGTGTGGTGTAATAATAGTAGTGGTGTGTGTCTGTGTAATAGTAGTAGTGGTGTGTGTGTGTAATAGTAGTAGTGGTGTGTGTGTGTGTAATAGTAGTAGTGGTGTGGTGTGTGTAATAGTAGTAGTGGTGTGTCTGTGTAATAGAGTAGTGGTGTGGTGTGTAATAGTAGTGGTGTGTGTTTGTGTAATAGAGTAGTGGTGTGGTGTGTGTAATAGAGTAGTGGTGTGGTGTGTGTAATAGAGTAGTGGTGTGGTGTGTGTAATAGTAGTGGGTGGCGATGGTGGCAGGAGCAGTAATAGTGCTGGCAGTCATTGTCGGAAACAACAGATTAGCATACAAAGTAGGAGTAGTATTAGTTTAGCAGTGGAACTGTAGGACAGTGGAACCTCCCTATTCACCACCCACCCCCACCCCATGTGGGGCATTGAGATATTGCTTGAAAATGTGAAACAAGTGCTTTCTATTTATTTATTTGTTTGCTATTTTAGTCGGTCAGTTGGTTTTCTGTTTTGCTTGTTTTTATTGCCGTTGTTGATGCTCTGCCTACCATGTCGTTGCTATAGTACTATTATTCTTGCTGGTGATCTTCCTGTTTCTCAACGTTCATTTGTAGTATTAGTTATGTACAGCGTATTGCATGCTTCGTCCCAGAGACAGAATGGAAGACTAGGCCAGGCCATGTTTGAAGTGTGTGTGTGTGTGTGTGTTCAGGGATTTTTGTAGTTATCTTCAGGTTAGTGAAAATGTGTTGGGCAAGTTATAGTTCTAATTTTTCAAGTCTCTCACCCCTCCCCCTATTGAGGTTGAACTTTTTGGTCTGGCCAGCCTTCCTGCAAAAACCCCAAAATGGTGGCAGTGCAGTCTCCAAGTAGGAGCAACCTGAATTTCACAGAGATAAGTTTCTGCGACTAGAGTATGCGAATTTGCCAAGTAATAGTAAATTATAGCAAATATCATGTCATGCTTTTTCTGTGTGTGTCAGTTCTGAGGAGGATGACCGGCAACCTCAACATCAAGACTGCATGCCTGAGCCCAGTGGTAAGGATTTCACTTTTTTTAAAATCTAATTTAGCAGTGTAGTGTAGGACAGTGGAACCTCCCCATTCACCACCCACCCCCACCCCACCTGCTAGTTTCCAACCAATTTAGCAGTGTAGTGTAGGACAGTGAAACCTCACTATCAGACCCACCCACCCCCACCCCCACCTGTTATGACTCGTTCCCTACTTGCATGGGTGCAATTTTTCCTGGTATACAAGAATTTCCTTCTTTTTTTAATTAGTCAAACAAGATCTATGTGTGTCTACTGTATTTTTCAAACACTTTAAAATAAGCATTTGTATAAATTGTGGAAAAAAGCAAGCTAAAATACCTTAACTCATTCTATCCCATTTATGAATATACTCGTAAACTCACGCCAACCGTATGTGCCCATTTACGAGTTAGGTGGCCATTAGAAAAGAGCAGGCACATGCCTTTTTCACTAAAAGAATCTGACTTTCAGCTTTTCCACCATGGAGAAATTGCCGATTTGACAGCAAAGTGTGTTGTGATCTCTGAAAAGGGTGTTTTCCTGATCTTGACATGTTTCTTGCCACAAACTTCTCCAGCAAAGGTATACATCACCACCATCACCCTCATCCCCATCCCCCTCATCATCAACAGCACATTTTACAGCTAGAGTTACCCTCTCTTTCCCAGGCGGTGCAGCCTCCACCTGTCCGCGAGGGTGTGGAGACTCGGGTGGCATCCAAGTTGGCATTCTGGGAGAGGATCCGGGCGACAAGGGAGACCTTCGACCAGCGGCTGGAGGACGAGGAGGACCTGCAGTACGCCGTCCGCTGCTTCATCATCGGCGTGGAGGAGGCGCGCTGGCGACTTGAGCTGGAGCAGTATTTTTCATGGTCCAAGGAAGCCAGCAGTTGGTGGGAGCTGAAGGCCGACGCGGACTTTCTCGCCGATCAGTGTCTGGAGTCCGCCGACGACACCTTGGGGCAGTCCCTAAGAAGGGCCCAGACACTGATGCAGCAAGGTAGGGGGTGCTGGTTGTCATTGTTCACCTCCCTCTCTTTGTGGTTATAGATGTTGTGACAGGCATGGCCCAGTCCATTTCAGCGGAGGTAGGGGGTGCTGGTTGTCATTGTTCACCTCCCTCTCTTTGTGGTTATAGATGTTGTCAGTGATGATTCTAGAGCGCGTCCTGGGGGGGGGGGGGGGGGCTTGCTATGCAGGTCATCCACTTTTTTCTGCTGCTACCAGTAACTGATTTTAATATGTGAAAATCCATTTTAACATCCTCCAGCCTGGAACAGGCACATGTGGGAGTTTTAAATGCAACAGATAGTGGGACGATCCTGTAGGTACTGCAATACCAGGAAAGTCCCAAACTTTTAAACGATGAAGATGAGGCACATAACTCCTCTCAAGACCCGTCATGCAACGTATCCAACATGACTTGATTTTATGATACGGTAAAAACAAAAAACTCCAAATGTTAAGGGAGTGAAGTCATTTCCAAGGGCAATGCCTTCTTCAATCCATCGACGATTATGACAAGATTAGTGTGATTAGCTGTGCCGGTCGGGGTTTGTCCCAGGGGGCCGCTACGGTAGCCGGATTGGCCTGACCCGAGTCATGAAACGCTAGGGAGACCTCAAGTTTTTGTAGTTCTTTTGGTTTCTGTTGATTTTTAATTCTTTTTATTTTTCTTCCTGTATAATTGTCGGGAGGGACAGCTCGGCGTCAACGACGTGATTCAGTTTGTCATCATAACGTAAACTGAACTGATTTTATGTGACAAGTTCTGTGCCGTTTGTGGCTGTCTTTGCAGGGCAGCTAGAGAGAGAGAGAGAGGCCAAGAGGCACACAACTATTATCAAGGCCAGTATAGTGGAACCTCCCTACTAAGACCCTCCCTATGAAGACCAGGCATTGCCCTTCTTCAGGGATGCACCGAGGATTGAAAAGTGATGGGACAAACTGTCCAGAGACATTATGTACTCCACAAATTTGGAGAAATAAATTTAAAAAACCCAATGCACAAAAGCCAAAGTAATTCATGGGCAAAAAGAAAAGATATAAATTTATACTAAATATGAAAAATATCTAGAGGGCAAAAGGCTTCAAAAACCTACAGAGCCTAAGCTGATATGATTTGATGTGATATGATAAGAGAAATAAATAGGATAATGTCCTGGCTCTTTAAGAAATCCGTGAGACAGAGCGTGTTAACAATCTAGCCAGACATTTGTCCTGACAGGGGAGAACACAATAGGACATTTTCAATTTGAATAGGTCTATGACCGGGGCCTTGGGAAATCACTGCTGCTTTGTGAGCATGAAGATTACCTCCGTTATGCAACTCCCCCTACTTCAGACCTTATTTTGAATAGGTCTATGACCGGGGCCTTGGGAAATCACTGCTGCTTTGTGAGCATGAAGATTACCTCCGTTATGCAACTCCCCCCTTCAGACCTTATTTTGAATAGGTCTATGACCGGGGCCTTGGGAAATCACTGCTGCTTTGTGAGCATGAAGATTACCTCCGTTATGCAACTCCCCCTACTTCAGACCTTATTTTGAATAGGTCTATGACCGGGGCCTTGGGAAATCACTGCTGCTTTGTGAGCATGAAGATTACCTCCGTTATGCAACTCCCCCCTTCAGACCTTATTTTGAATAGGTCTATGACCGGGGCCTTGGGAAATCACTGCTGCTTTGTGAGCATGAAGATTACCTCCGTTATGCAACTCCCCCCTTCAGACCTTATTTTGAATAGGTCTATGACCGGGGCCTTGGGAAATCACTGCTGCTTTGTGAGCATGAAGATTACCTCCGTTATGCAACTCCCCCCTTCAGACCTTATTTTGAATAGGTCTATGACCGGGGCCTTGGGAAATCACTGCTGCTTTGTGAGCATGAAGATTACCTCCGTTATGCAACCCCCCCCCATTTCAGACCTTATTTTGGATGTCTTTTCAAGGCCTTGATTGGGAGGTTCCACTGTAGCTTCTCAGGTCATATGATTCATGCTGAAACTGTGTGTGGTGTGCGCTGCAGAACAGGTAGTGGGGGGGGTCTCTTGCAGGGGGGTGGAGGGGGGGGGAGAGGATGAGGCACGCCGTCGCTGTCAAAGCCGGTATCACTAAATCTTATTATGACCTAGCACTGCCACTGTGTTTGTGATTTCCACTGCCGTGTCCGTGTGATGTGGCTTCATGCTGTACAACGGTGTTTGTTATGTTGATGGCAGGCTTGATGGAGGTGGAGGTGCTGGCAGAGAGGAGGAGGGAGGCGGACAGGCTGCGACAAGAGGCGGCAGCGCTCGCAGCAAGGCAGGCCGTCCACCAGCCTGCTGGAGCAGAGGCCGACAGCGAGCGCGAGGAGCAGAGGTCTGGGCCAGAGGGGCTGCCCCAAGATGCAGGTATGTGTGTGTGTGTCTGGGTGTGTGTGATTGATGAATGGTTTTTAACAAAAGTACATGGCCTTTGTTGTCGACGGGGCTATGATTTTAATCTTAACCTTTAGCACGCTGCACTTTTTATGACACTGCATTCTTTTTGAGGCGGTGAGAAACACTTACACCCGCTTGATTAAAAATGCTGCTTGTGTTGTGTGCAGACTTAATTATTGGAATACTAATAAAGAGATGATTGAGGAAAGTTTTGATATGATGCCCTTATTTTGTTGTCCGTGTATGTTTGTTGTTGGAAAAAAAAGAAAAAGAAAAGCGAAATCAACAAAGCGAAAGTGTTGACTTACTGTTTCGGCACCAAAACCTAAGAATTTATGATTTAAGCGAACATCAACGCTTATTTCCAGTAGGAAGCTTCGCCAACACGAAAATCCGCCATATTTGATAGGGAACTGTACTTTCTGACCGATTGAAACTTTGAAAAATTCAATACAACTAAAAAAGCAAATGGCGGCTTGCCGGAAGAGAAAGAAGCAGCCGAGCCTCGTTCTGAAACTATTGCAAGGTTGTTTATATTATTAGTGACAGAAATAAGGTCCGTGAAGCATTGATTTTGGGTACCCCTCTGAGGGTGCATGAATGCGTCTGCAGCTGCAGGGGAGACTATTTGCTCGGCGACTGAATGCACCTGCAGCGTGCTAAAGGTTAAGCTTAATTTTTAGCTAAAGTATTTTGACCATAAAACTTTGATCTTGTTTGACCTTGTGTTTTTATCCCTTGTTAGAACGTGATGTAGTTTGGGGCTTTAGGACCAGCCATAAACATACGATTCGGATCTGAATGCGAAGCGATATTCACGATGTGAGTCATGAATCGTATGAAATGCTTCCGTCTAAACAACTTCTGCTACTTTCGCTCTCTATTCTCAAGTCGAGCCAGTATATGAATTTCTTGTGATTCATAATTTTAATCGTAATCTTAATTCATGACTACCGTTGTCATTATCGCATTACATTCAGATCCGAATCGCATGTAAGTGTTTGGCCCTTAAGTGGTGTGGCTGGGCCTTAAGTGGTGTGTTGTGTGTGGCTGGGCCTTAAGTGGTGTGCTGTGTGTGGCTGGGCCTTAAGTGGTGTGCTGTGTGTGGCTGGGCCTTAAGTGTGTGGCTGGCCCTTAAGTGTGTGTGCTGTGTGTGGCTGGGCCTTAAGTGGTGTGCTGTGTGTGGCTGGCCCTTAAGTGGTGTGCTGTGTGTGGCTGGGCCTTAAGCTTGCCTTAAGTGGTGTGCTGTGTGTGGCTGGGCCTTAAGTGGTGTGCTGTGTGTGGCTGGGCCTTAAGTGGTGTGCTGTGTGTGGCTGGGCCTTAAGTGGTGTGCTGTGTGTGGCTGGTGGCCTTAAGTGGTGTGCTGTGTGTGGCTGGGCCTTAAGTGGTGTGCTGTGTGTGGCTGGGCCTTAAGTGGTGTGCTGTGTGTGGCTGGGCCTTAAGTGTGTGTGCTGTGTGTGGCTGGGCCTTAAGTGGTGTGCTGTGTGTGGCTGGGCCTTAAGTGGTGTGCTGTGTGTGGCTGGGCCTTAAGTGGTGTGCTGTGTGTGGCTGGGCCTTAAGTGGTGTGTGTTGTGTGTGGCTGGGCCTTAAGTGGTGTGTTGTGTGTGGCTGGGCCTTAAGTGGTGTGTTGTGTGTGGCTGGGCCTTAAAGTGTGTGTGGCTGGGCCTTAAGTGGTGTGTGTGTGCTGTGTGTGTGGGCCTTAAGTGGTGTGCTGTGTGTGGCCTTAAGTGGTGTGGTGTGCTGTGTGTGGCTGGGCCTTAAGTGGTGTGTTGTGTGTGGCTGGGCCTTAAGTGGTGTGTTGTTGTGTGTGGCTGGGCCTTAAAGTGTGGTGTGTTGTGTGTGGCTGGGCCTTAAGTGGTGTGTTGTGTGTGGCTGGGCCTTAAGTGGTGTGTTGTGTGTGGTGGGCCTTAAGTGGTGTGTTGTGTGTGGCTGGGCCTTAAGTGGTGTGTTGTGTGTGGCTGGGCCTTAAGTGGTGTGTTTGTGTGTGGCTGGGCCTTAAGTGGTGTGTTGTGTGTGGCTGGGCCTTAAGTGGTGTGTGTGTAAGTTGTGTGTGGCTGGGCCTTAAGTGGTGTGTGTGTGTGGCTGGGCCTTAAGTGGTGTGTTGTGTGTGGCTGGGCCTTAAGTGTGTGTGGTGTTGTGTTGTGTGTGGCTGGGCCTTAAGTGGTGTGTGTGTGGCTGGGCCTTAAGTGGTGTGTGGCTGGGCCTTAAGTGGTGTGTGTTGTGTTGTGTGTGGCTGGGCCTTAAGTGGTGTGCTGTGTTGCTGGCCCTTAAGTGGTGTGCTGTGTGTGGCTGGGCCTTAAGTGGTGTGTTGTGTGTTGTTGTGTGGCTGGGCCTTAAGTGGTGTGTGTTGTGTTGTGTGGCTGGGCCTTAAGTGGTGCGTGTTGTGTTTGTGTGGCTGGGCCTTAAGTGTGTGGTGTGTTGTGTTGTGTGTGGCTAGGCCTTAAGTGGTGTGTTGTGTTGTGTGTGGCTGGGCCTTAAGTGGTGTGTGTGTGGCTAGGTTAAGTGGTGTGTTGTGTGTGGCTGGGCCTTAAGTGGTGTGTGTGTTGTGTGTGGTGGGCCTTGTTGTGTTGTGTGTGGCTGGGCCTTAAGTGGTGTGTGTTGTGTTGTGTGTGGCTGGGCCTTAAGTGGTGTGCCTTAAGTGGTGTGTTGTGTTGTGTGTGGCTGGGCCTTAAGTGGTGTGTTGTGTTGTGTGTGGCTGGGCCTTAAGTGGTGTGTGTTGTGTTGTGTGTGGCTGGGCCTTAAGTGGTGTGTGTTGTGTTGTGTGTGGCTGGGCCTTAAGTGGTGTGTTGTGTTGTGTGTGGCTGGGCCTTAAGTGGTGTGTTGTGTTGTGTGTGGCTGGGCCTTAAGTGGTGTGTTGTGTTGTGTGTGGCTGGGCCTTAAGTGGTGTGTGTTGGGTTAATGTGTGGCTGGGCCTTAAGTGGTGGTGTGTTGTGTTTGTGTGTGGCTGGGCCTTAAGTGGTGTGTGTTGTGTTGTGTGTGGCTGGGCCTTAAGTAGTGTGTGTTGTGCTGTGTGTGGCTGGGCCTTAAGTGGTGTGTGGCTGTGTTGTGTTGTGTGTGTGCAGATGCACAGAGCCCTGTGCGGCGGGTGAGAAGGCCACGCAGACGACGTGTGGCACGCTACCCTCCCCGCCCACAGGGACAGCAGCAGAGGCAGCCTCAGTCTCCTCAGGCCCAGGCCACCTCTTCTTCCGCCCCCTCTTCTTCCGCCCCCTCTTCAGCACCTTCATCCCCCTCCGCCTCAGTGCCTCCCGCACCATCCGCGTCGGCTTCAGCATCCTCAGGCCCACCAACTCCGGTCCGTGCTCCAGGCAGGTCGCCATCCTCCTCGTCCTCTACTTCGTCATCCAGATCTTCAAGGACTCCCTCGTCGTCTGCATCCTCTCCATCCCCACCTTCACCATCAGCTGCTGACCTTTCTTCTTCTGCCCCATCTTCACCTGCCCCATCTTCACCTGCCCCTGCCCCTACACCTGCCCCTGCCCCTACACCTGCCCGCTCCTTCTCCGCTGCTGCCCCGCCCTCATCCACCGATGTGCGTCGATCTGGCCGTCAGCGCAAGCAGCCAGGGTGGATGAGGAGTGGGGACTTTGAAATAACTCTCCCAGCAGCCAAGCGGAGAAGGACATAAACTCTTCATCTTAATATTCTAAAAGCAACAGCTCTGTAAATATCAGGTAGGGGGATAAGGTATTTTTTATTGTTTACAATATTTTTCGGTATATTTTTCATTCATCGACATACCCGGTTAACAGACTCCAGGGGTCATCCCAACAGCCAAAGTGTTTAAATAAATTTTTATTATAAGTTCAACAGGACATAATTGTACATAAATACATTAACGACGGAATGATCGACAAGCTTTGAGCTTAAAGCGTGTTCACTGTCAACATGAATATTACATATTATGACTATTAAAAAAATATAAGATATATTAGTAGTCAACACTGGTACAAGTGCATCAGCTAGGGATGAGAACATTACGTGTCTGACCGTTTTTTATTACCCCGCCACGTGGGCAGCCACACTCCGACTTCAGAGGATTTTGGAGACTGATGATGTTATGCTAGGAGCATGTCATGGCTAAAAACAATCCCCGCATAACTAGTTAACTAATTAATGGCCTTTTGTTGTCGACGGGGCTGTAATTTTAATCATAATCTTAATCATAATGAATGGCTTCATCCATCACAATCTCTCCACGCTCAGTTGAAGCCCCAACAGACAGGAAATAAATGGTGTTGTGTCATCCCGTGGTAAGCCTTTATCCATCACAATCTATCCATGCTCAGTTGAAGCCCCAACAGACAGGAAAAGGAAAATGGTGTGTCATCCTGTGGTAAGACAGCGGCGATGCCCAAGAATCGACCCACTGAATCAACTACATCATCATAAATGACATGTCATTTGCAATACTAAACCCACAACCACCCCCCCAAAAGCCAGGCTTGTAGGGCTCATACTCATAAGATTTATCGTGGTCAAAGCCCTGACATGGCCTTAGTTGTCAACGGGGCTATAATTTTAATCTTAAAAAAGCAGAAGCAGTTGGGGGGTTTTCATGTCGCAATCTGACTGTTGAAAGACAAGAAACACAAATTTAATCCGAACTGTATTTTGAAGAGCGTCGGCGAAACATGAGCAAAGAAGGTGACAGCAACCATCTTGGACCCAGACGGGTGTGGACATATGCATGCTTGTGCTAACTTTAGAGCACACACGGAGGTGCAGGCTCTCACACAGACAAACCAATGCACCCAGACACATGCACTGGCAGCAACACGCAGAATAAATTCACACACCCACACACACACATCTATGTTCCAACTGTCTAGAGACCTCAGGGGGTGGGGGGTGGTTGGGGAAGGGAGGGTAGCAGTAGTACTAGTAAGTGGTAATAGTAGATTGTACCAGTAATAATAGTAATACACTGTAGTTTGTAGTACTTTTTGTTAGTAGATTGCACCAGTAATAGTTTGTAGTAGTAGATTGTAGCAGTAATAATGGTAGCAGTGTAGTAGATTGTAGCAGTAATAATTGTAGCAGTCTGTAGTTGTAGATTGTAGCAGTAATAATAGTAGCAGTCTGTAGTAGTAGATTGTAGCAGTAATAATAGTAGTAGCAGTCTGTAGTAGTAGATTGTAGCAGTAATAGTAGTAGCAGTCTGTAGTAGTAGATTGTAGCAGTAATAGTAGTAGCAGTCTGTAGTAGTAGATTGTAGCAGTAGTAAGAGTAGCAGTCTGTAGTAGTAGATTGTAGCAGTAATAATAGTAGTAGCAGTCTGTAGTAGTAGATTGTAGCAGTAATAATAGTAGCAGTCTGTAGTAGTAGATTGTAGCAGTAATAATAGTAGCAGTCTGTAGTAGTAGATTGTAGCAGTAATAATAGTAGCAGTCTGTAGTAGTAGATTGTAGCAGTAATAATAGTAGCAGTCTGTAGTAGATTGTAGCAGTAATAATAGTAGCAGTCTGTAGTAGTAGATTGTAGCAGTAATAATAGTAGTAGATAGTAGCAGTCTGTAGTTGGAGAAGGTAATGAAATGATCCAAGATGAGGAGAGGAACCCAGGAGAGGGAAACGCACATTTCCAGTCACAGACTCTTTTTCCAGTGAGGCTTGAGAAGAGTTCATTGCAGTATTTCTGGTGGGCAGTAGTACTCCACTATAAACAAATTCTAGCCCAGCCCGCCAGAATAGCATCTGCTCTCTCTGCTATCTGGAAACCATGGCCTACATCCATGCGTTGTAGTAGTAGTAGTTGTAAAAGTTGATAGTGGTTTCTGTAGCACTTGGTCGCTGTAGTAGTAGTGGAAGTAGTTGCAGTGATAGTGACAGAAGTAAGGTGTAGTGTTATTAGTAATATAGCGTTAATGGTAGTTATACAGCCAGCGGCGCGCAGCAAGCAACGCAGGCGGCGGCGGCGGCGCTAACACGCTAATGCACTAACACTAACCGCATGATTTTACTAACAGCAGCAGCAGCAGCAGCGGCTATGGCAGCAGTAGTGGCTGTAGTAGTAATTATTGTTACTATATAGTAGATTGTAGTAATAGTCGTTACTATAGTAGTAGATTGTAGTAATAGTAGTTGGTATAGTACTTAGTTGTGGTTAGAAATAGAAGTACTAGTCTACGACTCGAAGCGTTGTGCGTTTCCCTCTTCCAGGCACCTTTCCTCGCCTTGTTTAATTTCTTACAGTAGTACTTTAGTAGTTATTGTAGTAGCGAGTAGTAATAGCTGTTACTGTAGTATTAGTTAGTGGTAACAGTTGTTGACATAGTGATAGTGAGTACCAATTGTAGTTAATGTAGTCATAGTTCATAGTACTAGTAGTCTTGGCAGCAGAAGTAATGGTAGTGTTAGTAATCATAAATGTTAGTGGTAACAGTTGTTGACATAGTGATAGTGAGTACTAATTGTAGTTAATGTAGACATAGTTCATAGTAGTCTTGGCAGCAGAAGTAATGGTAGTGTTAGTCATCATAAATGTTAGTGGTAACAGTTGTTGACATAGTGATAGTGAGTACCAATTGTAGTTAATGTAGTCATAGTTCATAGTAGTCTTGGCAGCAGAAGTAATGGTAGTGTTAGTAATCATAAATGTTAGTGGTAACAGTTGTTGACATAGTGATAGTGAGTACCAATTGTAGTTAATGTAGACATAGTTCATAGTAGTCTTGGCAGCAGAAGTAATGGTAGTGTTAGTAATCATAAATGTTAGTGGTAACACTTGTTGACATAGTGATAGTGAGTACCAATTGTAGTTAATGTAGACATAGTTCATAGTAGTCTTGGCAGCAGAAGTAATGGTAGTGTTAGTAATCATAAATGTTAGTGGTACAGTGGAACGTCCCTATTTTAACCCCATCTGAAACGTGAAATATTTTCACTGAACTTTTCCCGTTTCATTACTTGGACTGTCTACTTTTTAGGAAGACCCCTTCATGTTAAGAGTTTTCTCTTTTTTTGCTGATTTTTCAAGGTGTGAGTAGTCTTCATAGTACATAGGCACAGTGTGAGTAGTCTTCGCAGTGGGTTTCCTTTCCCTCAGCCTCGCAGTGAAGCGTACGCACGCACACACGCACGCAGACAGATTCACGCACGCTCACCGCACACTGACAGACAGAAGGGTACAGGTAAATAAAGAATGAAAAATTAGGGGTGGGGGTTGTTCATAGATAAAGAAAGAGGGTAAAGGAGGGGGGAAACCTGAACATTGCATGATTTGGGCAAAAAGAAAAAAAAAGCTATCTGCTTGGCCTTTCGCACCACTCGCTCAGCATACTACACTTCCAGACTATTTTGCCTTTCACTCACCTTGCTACACACATTCACCATGTCACTCAGCACTCGCTTACTCCTTGCACTCAGACTTCCAAACCAGCGCATAAAAGAAACGGTGAGAACAGATTCAATACAGCATCGTTAATACGTTTTCAAGACACTTGTGTTAACACCGATGTTTCATAGCCTTTGCAAACAGAAAATCCGAGATTGACATCTTTTATGCAGGAATTCAACATTTCTGTCCAATGTGAGCTTTTTGTCGAGGACTGGACCCAGATATTGGTACTCCTCCACTCTCTCAACACTCTCCCCATCAATCACGAGTTGTGGTACAGGCAATGGACTGTACCCAGATATCGGTACTCCTCCACTCTCTCAACACTCTCCCCATCAATCACGAGTTGTGGTACAGGCAATGGACTGTACCCAGATATCGGTACTCCTCCACTCTCTCAACACTCTCCCCATCAATCACGAGTTGTGGTACAGGCAATGAAGGACTGGACCCAGATATCAGTACTCCTCCACTCTCTCAACACTCCCCATCAATCACGAGTTGTGGTACAGGCAATGAAGGACTGGACCCAGATATCAGTACTCCTCCACTCTCTCCCCATCAATCACGAGTTGTGGTACAGGCAATGAAGGACTGGACCCAGATATCGGTACTCCTCCACTCTCTCAACACTCTCCCCATCAATCACGAGTTGTGGTACAGGCAATGAAGGACTGGACCCAGATATCGGTACTCCTCCACTCTCTCAACACTCTCCCCATCAATCACGAGTTGTGGTACAGGCAATGAATCTTTACCAAAATCAATTAGCATATCTTTGGTTTTGACATTTAGATGTAAGTAATTCTTTTGACACCAGGAGCAGAACTTCTGTACTTCGTTAAAATGGACTGAATCAGAGTTGGACATATCTTCAATTGCAGTCATCTGAGTACTTTATGACAGGAGTTGTTTCTGTGCCTCTGCAGTCATTAGTGTATAATGTGAAAAGGACTGGGGATAACACTGTACCTTGGGGGGCACTGGTAGAAGTGGCACGTTCTGAGGAAGTTATAGACTGAAAACCGACTGACTGTGTTGTGTTGAGTAAGAAATTGACTATCCAGAGAGTGAGTTTGGGATCCACGTTTAGCTCTAACAGTTTGAGGGCCAAAAGGTGTGGTTGTATTGCGTTGAAGGCAGATGAGAAGTCAATAAACAGAATGCGAACAACGGAGTTGGGGTTATTTAGATGAACAAAGGCATTGTGAAGAAGTGTTAGGACGGCATCATCAGTGCTTCTGCGGGCTTCATAGGCAAACTGAAAGGGGTCAAGGTGCTGGTTAGTAAAAGAAAGAAGGCGCTGAAGGACAATCTTTGGGCTAACGGCACGCGGCAATGTTTGGGCTCTCCAACACAACCATGCAAATACAGCCACCAACCCAAAAGGGTAGGGAATCGCACGCACTCTGTCACACCTACAAATAATGAAATAATAAGTAAATAATGAAAAGACAGCACTTTGCACTGTGAACCAGTGCAGATACAATGTGGCTAATTCTGTGAATCAGTAAAACGAAATGCAGACATGAAGAGGGCTAGGCTCAAGAACAAACCATGCACGCACACGCTCGCACCCATTCACACAAATCAATTTTTTTTTATTTTTTTTTTTTAAAGCACAGCGGAATTATTACATTTGAGACATTCAATATCAGCACACAGACATACATGTCAAAACATGTGAAAAGCAATCATGATATATCAAAGATGTATGGGGAACTCAACATGACAAGTATATTAACTTTCAATTAAGTTTGTATACAGAAACCATTTTTTGCCCAAAAAACCCAGTATTTCTATAATCTCATGTCCATAGAGTAAACATATTTTTCAGTTTGATGCATATACTTCAAATCTCTTATAAAACATTGTACATTCGATACACAAATCAAATTTGAAAATATTCAGTGTGATTGATCGTGGTGACAGCCCTGACATGGCCTTTGTTGTCGACGGGGCTATAACTTTACTCTTAATCTTAATATCCAGTGCATACCTTAATATCCAGTGCATACACACACAGATGCACAATTTGAAAATATTCAATGCTCATTGCAAATTATATGTCAGGGAGGAAGGAATGCGCAATAGTCAAAAATCTTCATGCTCGACCTTTTTTAAAATTTTGCCTGATAATTATTTTTCTATGCCTTATCCTTAAACCTGATCTTCTCAGAGCTGTTGCTTTTTTCCTCTCCACTTCTGAAAATCCCCAATGTCCACTGTATTATAATCTGCCGCCATTTATCAGTTAAGTGTTGTCCATTACCTCTTGTGATAGTTATCCTCCATTATTTTAATGTTTTAATTATCTCTGCAAAGGGTTGAACTTGACGGTGTGATGATAATCTTGAGATTTGTTTTTGGGGGTGACACGGATGCAGTGTGCTGATCAAGTTGAAAGAAAGAAATTCAGACTAATATTTGTGATAAGAATGACAAAAATTCACAGATAAAGATTACTTAACCCTTTCACTGCCAGCCATATTTCATCCCTAAATTTCCATTAAATTTACCTTGGTAGAGAACAAAATCCATCTGCAGTACTGGGGATTCTTCTGTGACATATTAATATAATGTCTATCCTTACTTCCCAAAACTTAGACAATAGGGTCTTTGGATAATAGACCCCAATTTGATGCCTTTTAGTGACATAGGTATTATAATCACTGTGGTGCTAAAATGCGACTTTGGAGGTGAAAGGGTTAAAATTAAAAACTAATGAAATCATTTTTAAAAAGTAGGTTTTTTGGCTTTTGTTTTTGATGAGCTTTTTGTGCCATCATTGTCAACAGCAGTTACATAAATTAAAGCAAACATCAAATTTCAGCAATATCATGATAATGTTGTGGTAATTTCGATCTTTTTTTGTTTTTACTGGCAGAAGGCAATATCTAACATTGTGTTGTTGTTTTTTTAAGAAAGACAATTCCATGTGCTGTGAACTTTGGAAATGAATATCTGTATCATGCACTGAGTTTAGCCCATTCACTGCCAGCGATTTTTCAGCCCCCAAAATACCATTCAACTTAACTGGGTAGAGGAAAAGAATTATCTGCAATGTTGGGATTTTTTCTGACATGTATAACATTAGACCTGTCCTTACCTCCCAATATTAAGACAAAAAGGGTCTTCGGATAACAGGCCCTGATTTCATGCCTTTTAGTGACATGGGTGTTAAACCATTGTGGTGCATAAATGCAGCATTGGTGGTGAAAGGGTTAAATAGCCTAGATGTGTATTAAATAGAAATTGAAATACCAATCCATTAGTCTACAGAGAAAGAAAAGGCCAAGCTTGTGATCAATCTGATATTCTACTCTTTTCCATGGATAATATTCTACTCTTTTTTCCGCCAATGTCGGTGTGGCTGCCCACGTGGCGGGGTAATCAAAAATGGTCACACACGTAATGTTCTCATCCCTGACTGGTGCATTTGTACTATAGTGTTCAAGTGCTTCGGCTGTTGGGATGATCCCTGGAGTCTTTAAGCCAGGGTACGACAACAACAACATTCTACTCTTTTCCATGGATAATATTCTACTCTTTTCCATGGATAAACTGATTGTGATAGTTGGCGTCAGACTAGGCCTATTACAGTAACAGTTTATTTCTGAAGTGTGGTTGTGAAGTCAGATGGAAAGATGTCACTTATGTCACTAAAACTAATGCAGTTCTTCTTCAATCGCTCAGTTTTCTGTCAATTATGAGCACAGATGCGTCATGCTGCCATTATGCGCCAAACTAAGAAATAGTTAGGCCTATCAAGTCCGACTTCGGTCGGAGGAAATCTTTTTTTAAAGTTTTGTTTTTTTTAACGGCAGGAGAATGGACCGATAAGGCAGAAAGATAGATGACAGTAAGCAAAGGGAAAAGGCAGAGTCAAAGAGAGTGTCTGATTAGTGGAAGTTACAAGCCCAGAACTTCCAGAAGCTTTGAAGGTGAGGGAACTGTTTATACAAAAGACAAGGTGTTTTTTTAGTTCAAAAGATTTCATTTGTACCAAACTCTTATTGTTTTCTTTGGTATTTTCGTTTTCATTGAAAAGGGCCAGAGGATTATTGCCCCAGTCTTTTTTTATTGTCAGCTGTGTGCAGATTTGTTTTACTAATGGAAATGGGGGGGGTTCGCAATGAACTGGTGTGGTGTGGTGTGGTGGGGGTGATGAGGCTGTACAAGTGAACAAGGAGTTTGGACAGTATTCATGATTGATGCTGATATAACTTAAACTGATCTTTTTAGACTTGTGTATTTTGAAACTATTAGCCAGCCTTACAATAATCTCCATCTATGCTTTTTCTTCCCTTTTAAGCTGTGCACTGAAATAGGTTGAAAGTGAAAAACAAGATAATCAACTTTAAGAAAGGTTAATGGAGGATGATGGGGTGGAGGGGAGACTTTTTTCTTTGGGGGGGGGGGGGGGGGTGCATATGGTGGTGGTGGTGGTGGTTGTAGAATTTGCCTTCTGGAAACTAGTGCTTAACTCCCTTTGTAGGAACCCAGAGCGCTGAACAAAGGCTTAAAAATAATAATTATGGCAATTAGCGACTTAGTGGGATTTTTTTCACGCCAGGGGGCATGACGCTCGAGAGGGGCTTATCACGCTATCTTCTTAGTTGGGCGTAGTGAGAGAGAGAGAGAGAGGGTTGGACTCCTCCCTATCTCTCGCTCTCTCTTTATCCCCAACTAAGAATATAGCGTGATAAGCCCCTCTCGAGGGTCATGCCCCCTGCCGTGAAAACAAATCCCATTAAGTCTCAATGAAGACGAATGAGTGAGACTGAGGAATTGTTTGGAAATAATTAAGGGAACTAATTTCATGGTGTGTGGGGGTTATCTTGCCTAACTCGATTGATCAAACAGGGGAAGTTACTCTACCATCAGGTAGATCCCCAGCTCTCGCCTCGTGTGTTTGATTAGACTTACATCACTTAGAACACTGTGCGTCATTCTAAAATTGTCATTTATATTTTTACGTCGCATTTTGCAAGTTCTATCATTTTGTGGATACTGGCTGACCCTCATTTTTCTAAGAAAATGTTTGCATCCTGCGGTTTGAAGCTTTGACGCCATGGTTGCTATGGTTTTGACCGAGTAAGTCGAGGTAATCAACTCTAATTTTCACAAAGTGCTCTCCTCTAGTTGTTTTTCGTCTATTCCTCAGGAAATTGAAATCACATGAACAATTCATAAACCAGGCATCATACTAAAGAATACTAAACGGATGACAGTCCTGAGATAACCATAGCTGTTGACGGGACTATAACAGACTAACTAACTAATTAATGGATGACACTTTATAAAATTGTGCACAATACTGCAACAATACTGAAATAGTGAAAAGGCAAATGCTCCACTGAAAAACAAAACCAATGCAATGGAAAAGTTGGTGTTCATATTGAAAACAAAAGTATCATAATCACAGTTCAGGTCGGCATTCATAAATGATTCTTGTTGAAAAGACAGGGTATATATGAATGACATTTCTGTCCAATCATCTGCTAGCAGTGTCATCCTGTAAGGGAGGGGTGTTGACTGTCTGAATGACATTTCTGTCCAATCATCTGCTGTCAGTGTCATCCTGTAAGGGAGGGGTATTGTCTGTCTGAATGACATTTCTGTCCAATCATCTATCAGTGTCATCCTGTAAGGGAGGGGTATTGACTGTCAGAATGACATTTCTGTCCAATCATCTGTCAGTGTCTTCCTGTAAGGGAGGGGTATTGTCTGTCTGAATGACATTTCTGTCCAATCATCTGCTGTCATTGTCATCCTGTAAGGAGGGGTGTTGTCTGTCTGAATGACATTTCTGTCCAATCATCTGCTTGTCTGTAAGGGAGGGGTATTGTCTGTCTGAATGACATTTCTGTCCAATCATCTATCAGTGTCATCCTGTAAGGGAGGGGTATTGTCTGTCTGAATGACATTTCTGTCCAATCATCTGCTATCAGTGTCATCCTGTAAGGGAGGGGTATTGTCTGTCTGAATGACATTTCTGTCCAATCATCTGCTATCAGTGTCATCCTGTAAGGGAGGGGTATTGTCTGTCTGAATGACATTTCTGTCCAATCATCTA
Organism: Phymorhynchus buccinoides; assembly: GCA_017654935.2. Classification (NCBI taxonomy): domain Eukaryota; kingdom Metazoa; phylum Mollusca; class Gastropoda; order Neogastropoda; family Raphitomidae; genus Phymorhynchus; species Phymorhynchus buccinoides. The sequence continues at coordinate 3,575,294 of CM065683.1, forward strand.
TCAGTGTCATCCTGTAAGGGAGGGGTATTGTCTGTCTGAATGACATTTCTGTCCAATCATCTATCAGTGTCATCCTGTAAGGGAGGGGTATTGTCTGTCTGAATGACATTTCTGTCCAATCATCTGCTGTCAGTGTCATCCTGTAAGGGAGGGGTATTGTCTGTCTGAATGACATTTCTGTCCAATCATCTGCTATCAGTGTCATCCTGTAAGGGAGGGGTATTGTCTGTCTGAATGACATTTCTGTCCAATCATCTGCTATCAGTGTCATCCTGTAAGGGAGGGGTATTGACTGACTGAATGACATTTCTGTCCAATCATCTGCTATCAGTGTCATCCTGTAAGGGAGGGGTATTGTCTGACTGAATGACATTTCTGTCCAATCATCTGCTGTCAGTGTCATCCTGTAAGGGAGGGGTATTGACTGACTTCCAATCATCTGCTGTCAGTGTCATCCTGTAAGGGAGGGGTATTGTCTGTCTGAATGACATTTCTGTCCAATCATCTGCTATCAGTGTCATCCTGTAAGGGAGGGGTATTGACTCTGTCTGAATGACATTTCTATGTCCAATCATCTGCTGTCAGTGTCATCCTGTAAGGGAGGGGTATTGACTGACTGAATGACATTTCTGTCCAATCATCTGCTGTCAGTGTCATCCTGTAAGGGAGGGGTATTGACTGACTGAATGACATTTCTGTCCAATCATCTGCTGTCAGTGTCATCCTGTAAGGGAGGGGTATTGTCTGTCTGAATGACATTTCTGTCCAATCATCTGCTGTCAGTGTCATCCTGTAAGGGAGGGGTATTGTCTGTCTGAATGACATTTCTGTCCAATCATCTATCAGTGTCATCCTGTAAGGGAGGGGTATTGTCTGTCTGAATGACATTTCTGTCCAATCATCTGCTGTCAGTGTCATCCTGTAAGGGAGGGGTATTGTCTGTCTGAATGACATTTCTGTCCAATCATCTGCTGTCAGTGTCATCCTGTAAGGGAGGGGTATTGTCTGACTGAATGACATTTCTGACATTTCTGTCCAATCATCTGCTATCAGTGTCATCCTGTAAGGGAGGGGTATTGACTGACTGAATGACATTTCTGTCCAATCATCTGCTGTCAGTGTCATC
>CM065683.1:3576919-3607795 GCA_017654935.2 Phymorhynchus buccinoides
TGATAAACTGACAATCACGACAGACACTTACAGGATGACACTGATAGCAGATGATTGGACAGAAATGTCATTCAGTCAGACAATACCCCTCCCTTACAGGATGACACTGACAGCAGATGATTGGACAGAAATGTCATTCAGACAGACAATACCCCTCCCTTACAGGATGACACTGATAGCAGATGATTGGACAGAAATGTCATTCAGTCAGACAACACCCCTCCCTTACAGGATGACACTGATAGATGATTGGACAATTCAGACAGACCCCTCCCTTACAGGATGACACTGATAGCAGATGATTGGACAGAAATGTCATTCAGTCAGACAATACCCCTCCCTTACAGGATGACACTGACAGCAGATGATTGGACAGAAATGTCATTCAGTCAGTCAATACCCCTCCCTTACAGGATGACACTGATAGCAGATGATTGGACAGAAATGTCATTCAGACAGACAATACCCCTCCCTTACAGGATGACACTGACAGCAGATGATTGGACAGAAATGTCATTCAGACAGACAATACCCCTCCCTTACAGGATGACACTGACAGATGATTGGACAGAAATGTCATTGACAGACAGGATGACACTGTAGATGATTGGACAGAAATGTCATTCAGACAGACAATACCCCTCCCTTACAGGATGACACTGACAGCAGATGATTGGACAGAAATGTCATTCAGTCAGACAATACCCCTCCCTTACAGGATGACACTGACAGCAGATGATTGGACAGAAATGTCATTCAGACAGACAATACCCCTCCCTTACAGGATGACACTGATAGATGATTGGACAGAAATGTCATTCAGACAGACAATACCCCTCCCTTACAGGATGACACTGACAGATGATTGGACAGAAATGTCATTCAGACAGACAACACCCCTCCCTTACAGGATGACACTGACAGCAGATGATTGGACAGAAATGTCATTCAGACAGACAATACCCCTCCCTTACAGGATGACACTGAGCAGATGATTGGACAGAAATGTCATTCAGACAGACAATACCCCTCCCTTACAGGATGACACTGATAGCAGATGATTGGACAGAAATGTCATTCAGACAGACAATACCCCTCCCTTACAGGATGACACTGACAGCAGATGATTGGACAGAAATGTCATTCAGACAGACAATACCCCTCCCTTACAGGATGACACTGATAGCAGATGATTGGACAGAAATGTCATTCATATATACCCTGTCTTTTCAACAAGAATCATTTATGAATGCCGACCTGAACTGTGATTATGATACTTTTGTTTTCAATATGAACACCAACTTTTCCATTGCATTGGTTTAGTTTTTCAGTGGAGCATTTGCCTTTTCACTATTTCAGTATTGTTGCAGTATTGTGCACAATTTTATAAAGTGTCATCCATTAATTAGTTAGTTAGTCTGTTATAGTCCCGTCAACAGCTATGGTTATTTCAGGACTGTCATCCGTTTAGTATTCTTTAGTATGATGCCTGGTTTATGAATTCTTCATGTGATTTCAATTTCCTGAGGAATAGACGAAAAACAACTAGAGGAGAGCACTTTGTGAAAATTAGAGTTGATTACCTCGACTTACTCGGTCAAAACCATAGCAACCATGGCGTCAAAGCTTCAAACCGCAGGATGCAAACATTTTCTTAGAAAAATGAGGGTCAGCCAGTATCCACAAAATGATAGAACTTGCAAAATGCGACGTAAAAATATAAATGACAATTTTAGAATGACGCACAGTGTTCTAAGTGATGTAAGTCTAATCAAACACACGAGGCGAGAGCTGGGGATCTACCTGATGGTAGAGTAACTTCCCCTGTTTGATCAATTGAGTTAGGCAAGATAACCCCCACACACCATGAAATTACTTCCCTTAATTATTTCCAAACAATTCCTCAGTCTCACTCATTCGTCTTCATTGAGACTTAATGGGCCACTTAGTGGGATTTTTTTTTTCACGCCAGGGGGCATGACGCTCGAGAGGGGCTTATCACGCTATATTCTTAGTTGGGGATAAAGAGAGAGCGAGAGATAGGGAGGAGTCCAACCCTCTCTCTCTCTCTCTCACTACGCCCAACTAAGAAGATAGCGTGATAAGCCCCTCTCGAGCGTCATGCCCCCTGGCGTGAAAAAAATCCCACTAAGTCGCTAATTGCCATAATTATTATTTTTAAGCCTTTGTTCAGCGCTCTGGGTTCCTACAAAGGGAGTTAAGCACTAGTTTCCAGAAGGCAAATTCTACAACCACCACCACCATATGCACCCCCCCCCCCCCCCCCCCCAAAGAAAAAAGTCTCCCCTCCACCCCATCTTCCTCCATTAACCTTTCTTAAAGTGGATTATCTTGTTTTTCCCTTTCAACCTATTTCAGTGCACAGCTTAAAAGGGAAGAAAAAGCATAGATGGAGATTATTGTAAGGCTGGCTAATAGTTTCAAAATACACAAGTCTAAAAAGATCAGTTTAAGTTATATCAGCATCAATCATGAATACTGTCCAAACTCCTTGTTCACTTGTACAGCCTCATCACCCCTACCACACCACACCAGTTCATTGCGAAAACCCCCCATTTCCATTAGTAACAAAAATCTGCACACAGCTGACAATAAAAAAGACTGGGGCAATAATCCTCGTGCCCTTTTCAATGAAAATGAAAATACCAAAGAAAAAATAAGACTGATACAAATTAAATCTTTTGAACTAAAAAAACACCTTGTCTTTTGTATAAACAGTTCCCCCACCTTCAAAGCTTCTGGAAGTTCTGGGCTTGTAACTTCCACTAATCAGACACTCTCTTTGACTCTGCCTTTTCCCTTTGCTTACTGTCATCTATCTTTCTGCCTTATCGGTCCATTCTCCTGCCTTTAAAAAAAAAAAAAAAACTTTAAAAAAAAGATTTCCTCCAACCAAAGTCGGACTTGATAGGCCTAACTATTTCTTAGTTTGGCGCATAATGGCAGCATGACGCATCTGTGCTCATAATTGACAGAAAACTGAGCGATTGAAGAAGAACTGCATTAGTTTTAGTGACATAAGTGACATCTTTCCATCTGACTTCACAACCACACTTCAGAAATAAACTGTTACTGTAATAGGCCTAGTCTGACGCCAACTATCACAATCAGATTATCCATGGAAAAGGGTAGAATATTGTCCATGGAAAAGAGTAGAATATTGTCCATGGAAAAGAGTAGAATATTGTTCATGGAAAAGAGTAGAATATTGTCCATGGAAAAGAGTAGAATATTGTCCACGGAAAAGAGTAGAATATTGTCCACGGAAAAGAGTAGAATGTTGTTGTTGTCGTACCCTGGCTTAAAGACTCCAGGGATCATCCCAACAGCCGAAGCACTTGAACACTACGGTACAAATGCACCAGTTAGGGATGAGACCATTTTTGATTACCCCGCCACGTGGGCAGCCACACTGACTTTGGGGGAAAAAGAGTAGAATATTATTAAATATTATCCATGGAAAAGAGTAGAATATCAGATTGATCACAAGCTTGGCCTTTTCTTTCTCTGTAGACTAATAGATTAGTATTTCAATTTCTATTTTATACACATCTAGGCTATTTAACCCTTTCACCGCCAATGTTGCATTTATGCACCACAATGGTTTAACACCCATGTCACTAAAAGGCATCAAATCAGGGCCTGTTATCTGAAGACCCTTTTTGTCTTAATATTGGGAGGTAAGGACAGGTCTAATGTTATACATGTCAGAAAAAATCCCAACATTGCAGATAATTCTTTTCCTCTACCCAGTTAAGTTGAATGGTATTTTGGGGGCTGAAAAATCGCTGGCAGTGAATGGGCTAAACTCAGTGCATGATACAGATATTCATTTCCAAAGTTCACAGCACATGGAATTGTCTTTCTTAAAAAAACAATAACACAATGCCAGTAAAAACAAAAAAAGATCGAAATTACCACAACATTATCATGATATTGCTGAAATTTTATGTTTGCTTTAATTTATGTAACTGCTGTTGACAATGATGGCACAAAAAGCTCATCAAAAACAAAAGCCAAAAAACCTACTTTTTAAAAATGATTTCATTAGTTTTTAATTTTAACCCTTTCACCTCCAGTCGCATTTCAGCACCACAGTGATTATAATACCTATGTCACTAAAAGGCATGAAATTGAGGTTTATTATCCAAAGACCCTATTGCCTAAGTTTTGGGAAGTAAGGATAGACATTTTATTAATATGTCACAGAAGAATCCCCAGTACTGCAGATGGATTTTGTTCTCTACCAAGGTAAATTTAATGGAAATTTAGGGATGAAATATGGCTGGCAGTGAAAGGGTTAAGTAATCTTTATCTGTGAATTTTGTTCATTCTTATCACAAATATCAGTCTGAATTTCTTTCAACTTGATCAGCACACTGCATCCGTGTCACCCCCAAAAACAAATCTCAAGATCAGCATCACACCGTCAAGTTCAACATCCTCTGCAGAGATAATTAAAACACCGCCAGGTTTGAAATATATTGCATAATAGTCATAGAGATCATTAACAATTCAGAGTTTTATAAATAATGGAGAATAACTATCACAAGAGGTAATGGACAAAACTTAACTGATAAATGGAGGCAGATGATGATTATAATACAGCGGACATTGGGGATTTTCAGAAGTGGAGATGAAAAAAGCAACAGCTCTGAGAAGATCAGGTTTAAGGATAAGGCATAGAAAAGTAATTATCAGGCAAAATTTTAAAAAAAGGTCGAGCATGAAGATTTTTGACTATTGCACATTCCTTCCTCCCTGACATATAATTTGCAATGAGCATTGAATAATTTCAAATTGTGCATCTGTGTGTGTGTGCACTGAATATTAAGATTAAGAGTAAAGTTATAGCCCCGTCGACAACAAAGGCCATGTCAGGGCTGTCACCACGATCAATCACATTGAATATTTTCAAATTTGATTTGTGTACCGAATGTACAATGTTTTATAAGAGATTTGAAGAATATGCATCAAACTGAAAAATATGTTTACTCTATGGACATGAGATTATAGAAATACTGGTTTTTTTGCAAAAATGGTTTCTGTATACAAGCTTAATTGAAAGTTAATATATTTGTCATGTTCAGTTCCCCATACATCTTTCATATATCATGATTGCTTTTTGCATGTGTTTTGCCATGTATGTCTGTGTGCTGATATTGAATGTCTCAAATGTAATAATTCCGCTGTGCTTTTTAATAATTAAATCAATAAAAAAAAATATATAAAAAAATTGATTTGTGTGAATGGGTGCGAGCGTGTGCATGCATGGTTTGTTCTTGAGCCTAGCCCTCTTCATGTCTGTATTTCATTTTACTGATTCACAGAATTAGCCACACCATTGTGTCTGCACTGGTTCACAGTGCAATTAGTGCTGTCTTTTCATTATTTACTTATTTCATTATTTGTAGGTGTGACAGAGTGCGTGCGATTCCCTACCCTTTTGGGTTGGTGGCTGTATTTGCATGGTTGTGTTGGAGAGCCCAAACATTGCCGCGTGCCGCTAGCCCAAAGATTGTCCTTCAGCGCCTTCTTTCTTTTACTATAATACTAACCAGCACCTTGACCCCTTTCAGTTTGCCTATGAAGCCCGCAGAAGCACTGATGATGCCCTCCTAACACTTCTTCACAATGCCTTTGTTCATCTAAATAACCCCAACTCCGTTGTTCGCATTCTGTTTATTGACTTATCTGCCTTCAACACAATACACCTTTTTGCCCTCAAACTGTTAGAGCTAAACGTGGATCCCAAACTCACTCTCTGGATAGTCAATTTCTTACTCAACAGAACTCAGTCAGTCCGTTTTCAGTCTATAACTTCCTCAGAACGTGCCACTTCTACCGGTGCCCCCCAAGGTGCAGTGTTATCCCCAGTCCTTTTCACATTATACACCAATGACTGCAGAGGCACAGAAACAACTCCTGTTACAAAGTACTCAGATGACTGCAATTGAAGATATGTCCAACTCTGATTGTCTATTTTAACGAAGTACAGAAGTTCTGCTCCTGGTGTAAAAAGAATTACTCAGATCTAAATGTTGTCAAAACCAAAGATATGCTAATTGATTTTGGTAAAGATTCATTGCCTGTACCCCAACTCGTGATTGATGGGGAGAGTACAAGTGTTGAGAGAGTGGAAGAGTACCAATATATCTGGGTACAGTCCTTCATTGCCTGTACCACAACTCGTGATTGATGGGGAGAGTACAAGTGTTGAGAGAGTGGAAGAGTACCAATATATCTGGGTACAGTCCTCGACAAAAAGCTCTCATTTGACAGAAATGTTGAATTCCTGCATAAAAGATGTCAATCTCGGATTTTCTGTTTGCAAAGGCTACGAAACATCGGTGTTAACACAAGTGTCTTGAAAACTTATTATCGATGCTGTATTGAATCTGTTCTCACCGTTTCTTTTATGCGCTGGTTTGGAAGTCTGAATGTAAGGAGTAAGCGCGTGCTGAGTGACATGGTGAATGTGTGTAACAAGGTTGTGAGTGAAAGGCAAAATAGTCTGGAAGTGTTGTATGCTGAGCGAGTGGTGCAAAAGGCCAAGCAGATAGCTTTTTTTTCCTTTTTGCCCAAATCATGCAATGTTCAGGTTTCCCCCCTCCTTTACCCTCTTTCTTTATCTATGAACAACCCCCACCCCTAATTTTTCATTCTTTATTTACCTGTACCCTTCTGTCTGTCAGTGTGCGGTGAGCGTGCGTGCGTGCGCTTCACTGCGAGAAAGAAAACCCACTGCGAAGACTAATCATACTGTGTCTATGTACTATGAACACTACTCACACTGTGTCTATGTACTATGAAGACTACTCACACTGTGTCTATGTACTATGAAGACTACTCACACCTTGAAAAATCAGCAAAAAAAGAGAAAAATCTTAACATGAAGGGGTCTTCCTAAAAAGTAGACAGTCCAAGTAATGAAACGGGAAAAGTTCAGTGAAAATATTTCACGTTTCAGAGGGGGGTAAAATAGGGACATTCCACTGTACCACTAACATTTATGATTACTAACACTACCATTACTTCTGCTGCCAAGACTACTATGAACTATGACTACATTAACTACAGTTGGTACTCACTATCACTATGTCAACAACTGTTACCACTAACATTTATGATTACTAACACTACCATTACTTCTGCTGCCAAGACTACTATGAACTATGACTACATTAACTACAATTGGTACTCACTATCACTATGTCAACAACTGTTACCACTAACATGTATGATTACTAACACTACCATTACTTCTGCTGCCAAGACTACTATGAACTATGACTACATTAACTACAATTGGTACTCACTATCACTATGTCAACAACTGTTACCACTAACATTTATGATTACTAACACTACCATTACTTCTGCTGCCAAGACTACTATGAACTATGACTACATTAACTACAGTTGGTACTCACTATCACTATGTCAACAACTGTTACCACTAACATGTATGATTACTAACACTACCATTACTTCTGCTGCCAAGACTACTATGAACTATGACTACATTAACTACAATTGGTACTCACTATCACTATGTCAACAACTGTTACCACTAACATGTATGATTACTAACACTACCATTACTTCTGCTGCCAAGACTACTATGAACTATGACTACATTAACTACAATTGGTACTCACTATCACTATGTCAACAACTGTTACCACTAACATTTATGATTACTAACACTACCATTACTTCTGCTGCCAAGACTACTATGAACTATGACTACATTAACTACAATTGGTACTCACTATCACTATGTCAACAACTGTTACCACTAACATTTATGATTACTAACACTACCATTACTTCTGCTGCCAAGACTACTATGAACTATGACTACATTAACTACAATTGGTACTCACTATCACTATGTCAACAACTGTTACCACTAACATTTATGATTACTAACACTACCATTACTTCTGCTGCCAAGACTACTATGAACTATGACTACATTAACTACAATTGGTACTCACTATCACTATGTCAACAACTGTTACCACTAACATGTATGATTACTAACACTACCATTACTTCTGCTGCCAAGACTACTATGAACTATGACTACATTAACTACAATTGGTACTCACTATCACTATGTCAACAACTGTTACCACTAACATTTATGATTACTAACACTACCATTACTTCTGCTGCCAAGACTACTATGAACTATGACTACATTAACTACAATTAGTACTCACTATCACTATGTCAACAACTGTTACCACTAACATTTATGATTACTAACACTACCATTACTTCTGCTGCCAAGACTACTATGAACTATGACTACATTAACTACAATTGGTACTCACTATCACTATGTCAACAACTGTTACCACTAACATGTATGATTACTAACACTACCATTACTTCTGCTGCCAAGACTACTATGAACTATGACTACATTAACTACAATTGGTACTCACTATCACTATGTCAACAACTGTTACCACTAACATGTATGATTACTAACACTACCATTACTTCTGCTGCCAAGACTACTATGAACTATGACTACATTAACTACAATTGGTACTCACTATCACTATGTCAACAACTGTTACCACTAACATTTATGATTACTAACACTACCATTACTTCTGCTGCCAAGACTACTATGAACTATGACTACATTAACTACAATTGGTACTCACTATCACTATGTCAACAACTGTTACCACTAACATTTATGATTACTAACACTACCATTACTTCTGCTGCCAAGACTACTATGAACTATGACTACATTAACTACAATTGGTACTCACTATCACTATGTCAACAACTGTTACCACTAACATGTATGATTACTAACACTACCATTACTTCTGCTGCCAAGACTACTATGAACTATGACTACATTAACTACAGTTGGTACTCACTATCACTATGTCAACAACTGTTACCACTAACATGTATGATTACTAACACTACCATTACTTCTGCTGCCAAGACTACTATGAACTATGACTACATTAACTACAATTAGTACTCACTATCACTATGTCAACAACTGTTACCACTAACATTTATGATTACTAACACTACCATTACTTCTGCTGCCAAGACTACTATGAACTATGACTACATTAACTACAATTGGTACTCACTATCACTATGTCAACAACTGTTACCACTAACATGTATGATTACTAACACTACCATTACTTCTGCTGCCAAGACTACTATGAACTATGACTACATTAACTACAATTGGTACTCACTATCACTATGTCAACAACTGTTACCACTAACATTTATGATTACTAACACTACCATTACTTCTGCTGCCAAGACTACTATGAACTATGACTACATTAACTACAATTGGTACTCACTATCACTATGTCAACAACTGTTACCACTAACATTTATGATTACTAACACTACCATTACTTCTGCTGCCAAGACTACTATGAACTATGACTACATTAACTACAATTGGTACTCACTATCACTATGTCAACAACTGTTACCACTAACATGTATGATTACTAACACTACCATTACTTCTGCTGCCAAGACTACTATGAACTATGACTACATTAACTACAGTTGGTACTCACTATCACTATGTCAACAACTGTTACCACTAACATGTATGATTACTAACACTACCATTACTTCTGCTGCCAAGACTACTATGAACTATGACTACATTAACTACAATTAGTACTCACTATCACTATGTCAACAACTGTTACCACTAACTAATACTACAGTAACAGCTATTACTACTCGCTACTACAATAACTACTAAAGTACTACAGTAAGAAATTAAAGAAGGCGAGGAAAGGTGCCTGGAAGAGGGAAACGCACAACGCTTCGAGTCATAGACTAGTACTTCTATTTCTAACCACAACTAAGTACTATACCAACTACTATTACTACAATCTACTACTATAGTAACGACTATTACTACAATCTACTATATAGTAACAATAATTACTACTACAGCCACTACTGCTGCCATAGCCGCTGCTGCTGCTGCTGCTGTTAGTAAAATCATGCGGTTAGTGTTAGTGCATTAGCGTGTTAGCGCCGCCGCCGCCGCCTGCGTTGCTCGCCGCGCGCCGCTGGCTGTATAACTACCATTAACGCTATATTACTAATAACACACCTTACTTCTGTCACTATCACTGCAACTACTTCCACTACTACTACAGCGACCAAGTGCTACAAAAACCACTATCAACTTTTACAACTACTACTACTACAACGCATGGATGTAGGCCATGGTTTCCAGATAGCAGAGAGAGCAGATGCTATTCTGGTGGGCTGGGCTAGAATTTGTTTATAGTGGAGTACTACTGCCCACCAGAAATACTGCAATGAACTCTTCTCAAGCCTCACTGGAAAAAGAGTGTGACTGGAAATGTGCGTTTCCCTCTCCTGAGTTCCTCTCCTCATCTTGGATCATTTCATCACCTTCTCCAACTACAGACTGCTACTATCTACTACCACAGACTGCTACTATTATTACTGCTACTATCTACTACTACAGACTGCTACTATTATTACTGCTACAATCTACTACTACAGACTGCTACTATTATTACTGCTACTATCTACTACTACAGACTGCTACTATTATTACTGCTACAATCTACTACTACAGACTGCTACTATTATTACTGCTACAATCTACTACTACAGACTGCTACTATTATTACTGCTACAATCTACTACTACAGACTGCTACTATTATTACTGCTACAATCTACTACTACAGACTGCTACTACTATTACTGCTACAATCTACTACTACAGACAGCTACTACTATTACTGCTACAATCTACTACTACAGACTACTACTATTATTACTGCTACAATCTACTACTACAGACTGCTACTACTACTACTGCTACAATCTACTACTACAGACTGCTACTACTATTACTGCTACAATCTACTACTACAGACAGCTACTACTATTACTGCTACAATCTACTACTACAGACTGCTACTACTATTATTACTGCTAAAATCTACTACTACTATTATTACTGCTACAATCTACAACTACAGACTGCTACAATCTACAGACTGCTACCATTATTACTGCTACAATCTACTACTACAAACTATTACTGGTGCAATCTACTAACAAAAAGTACTACAAACTACAGTGTATTACTATTATTACTGGTACAATCTACTATTACCACTTACTAGTACTACTGCTACCCTCCCTTCCCCAACCACCCCCCACCCTCTGAGGTCTCGACAGTTGGAACATAGATGTGTGTGGGTGGGTGGGTGAATTTATTCTGCGTGTTGCTGCCAGTGCATGTGTCTGGGTGCATAGGTTTGTGTGTGTGAGAGTGTGCACCTCCGTGTGTTCTAAAGTTGTTGCATGCATAGTGCATGTGTCTGGGTGCATTGGTTTGTCTGTGTCAGAGCCTGCACCTCCGTGTGTGCTCTAAAGTTAGCACAAGCATGCATATGTCCACACCCGTCTGGGTCCAAGATGGTTGCTGTCACCTTCTTTGCTCATGTTTCGCCGACGCTCTTCAAAATACAGTTCGGATTAAATTTGTGTTTCTTGTCTTTCAACAGTCAGATTGCGACATGAAAACCCCCCAACTGCTTCTGCTTTTTTAAGATTAAAATTATAGCCCCGTTGACAACTAAGGCCATGTCAGGGCTTTGACCACGATAAATCTTATGAGTATGAGCCCTACAAGCCTGGCTTTTGGGGGGGTGGTTGTGGGTTTAGTATTGCAAATGACATGTCATTTATGATGATGTAGTTGATTCAGTGGGTTGATTCTTGGGCATCGCCGCTGTCTTACCACGGGGTGACACAACACCATTTATTTCCTTTCTGTTGGAAAACGTCTTACCACGGGATGACACAACACCATTTATTTCCTGTCTGTTTGGGCTTCAACTGAGCGTGGAGAGATTGTGATGGATAAAGGCTTACCACGGGATGACACAACACCATTTTGTCTGTTGGGGCTTCAACTGAGCGTGGAGAGATTGTGATGGATAAAGGCTTACCACGGGATGACACAACACCATTTATTTCCTGTCTGTTTGGGCTTCAACTGAGCGTGGAGAGATTGTGATGGATGAAGCCATTCATTATGATTAAGATTATGATTAAAATTACAGCCCCGTCGACAACAAAAGGCCATTAATTAGTTAACTAGTTATGCGGGGATTGTTTTTAGCCATGACATGCTCCTAGCATAACATCATCAGTCTCCAAAATCCTCTGAAGTCTGAGTGTGGCTGCCCACGTGGAGGGGCAATGAAAAAACCGGTCAGACACATAATGTTCTCATCCCTAGCTGATGCACTTGTACCAGTGTTGACTAATATATCTTATATTTTTTTAATAGTCATAATATGTAATATTCATGTTGACAGTGAACACGCTTTAAGCTCAAAGCTTGTCGATCATTCCGTCGTTAATGTATTTATGTACAATTATGTCCTGTTGAACTTATAATAAAAATTTATTTAAACACTTTGGCTGTTGGGATGACCCCTGGAGTCTGTTAACCGGGTATGTCGATAAACGAAAAATATACCGAAAAATATTGTAAACAATAAAAATACCTTATCCCCCTACCTGATATTTACAGAGCTGTTGCTTTTAGAATATTAAGATGAAGAGTTTATGTCCTTCTCCGCTTGGCTGCTGGGAGAGTTATTTCAAAGTCCCCACTCCTCATCCACCCTGGCTGCTTGCGCTGACGGCCAGATCGACGCACATCGGTGGATGAGGGCGGGGCAGCAGCGGAGAAGGAGCGGGCAGGTGTAGGGGCAGGGGCAGGTGTAGGGGCAGGGGCAGGTGAAGATGGGGCAGGTGAAGATGGGGCAGAAGAAGAAAGGTCAGCAGCTGATGGTGAAGGTGGGGATGGAGAGGATGCAGACGACGAGGGAGTCCTTGAAGATCTGGATGACGAAGTAGAGGATGAGGAGGATGGCGACCTGCCTGGAGCACGGACCGGAGTTGGTGGGCCTGAGGATGCTGAAGCCGACGCGGATGGTGCGGGAGGCACTGAGGCGGAGGGGGATGAAGGTGCTGAAGAGGGGGCGGAAGAAGAGGGGGCGGAAGAAGAGGTGGCCTGGGCCTGAGGAGACTGAGGCTGCCTCTGCTGCTGTCCCTGTGGGCGGGGAGGGTAGCGTGCCACACGTCGTCTGCGTGGCCTTCTCACCCGCCGCACAGGGCTCTGTGCATCTGCACACACACAACACAACACACAACTTAAGGCCCAGCCACACACAACACAACACACCACTTAAGGCCCAGCCACACACAGCACAACACACACCACTTAAGGCCCAGCCACACACAACACAACACACACCACTTAAGGCCCAGCCACACACAACACAACACACACCACTTAAGGCCCAGCCACACACACACAACACACACCACTTAAGGCCCAGCCACACAACACACACACACCACTTAAGGCCCAGCCACACACAACACAACACACCACTTAAGGCCCAGCCACACACAGCACAACACACACCACTTAAGGCCCAGCCACACAACACAACACACACCACTTAAGGCCCAGCCACACACAAACACACCACTTAAGGCCCAGCCCACACAACACAACACGCACCACTTAAGGCCCAGCCACACACAACACACCACTTAAGGCCCAGCCCACTTAACACACCACTTAAGGCCCAGCCACACACAACACACCACTTAAGGCCCAGCCACACACAACACACACACACCACTTAAGGCCCAGCCACACAACACAACACACCACTTAAGGCCCAGCCACACACAACACACCACTTAAGGCCCAGCCACACACACAACACACACCACTTAAGGCCCAGCCACACACAACACACCACTTAAGGCCCAGCCACACAACACAACACGCACCACTTAAGGCCCAGCCACACAACACAACACACCACTTAAGGCCCAGCCACACACACACACGCACCACTTAAGGCCCAGCCACACAACACAACACACACCACTTAAGGCCCAGCCACACACAACACACCACTTAAGGCCCAGCCACACAACACAACACGCACCACTTAAGGCCCAGCCACACAACACAACACGCACCACTTAAGGCCCAGCCACACACAACACACCACTTAAGGCCCAGCCACACAACACAACACGCACCACTTAAGGCCCAGCCACACACAACACACCACTTAAGGCCCAGCCACACAACACAACACGCACCACTTAAGGCCCAGCCACACACACACACACACCACTTAAGGCCCAGCCACACAACACAACACACCACTTAAGGCCCAGCCACACAACACAACACGCACCACTTAAGGCCCAGCCACACAACACAACACGCACCACTTAAGGCCCAGCCACACAACACAACACGCACCACTTAAGGCCCAGCCACACACAACACACCACTTAAGGCCCAGCCACACACAACACACCACTTAAGGCCCAGCCACACACAACACACCACTTAAGGCCCAGCCACACACAACACACCACTTAAGGCCCAGCCACACACAACACACCACTTAAGGCCCAGCCACACACAACACACCACTTAAGGCCCAGCCACACACAACACACCACTTAAGGCCCAGCCACACACACACACCACTTAAGGCCCAGCCACACACACCACACCACTTAAGGCCCAGCCACACACAACACACCACTTAAGGCCCAGCCACACACAACACACCACTTAAGGCCCAGCCACACACAGCACACACACCACTTAAGGCCCAGCCCACACACACAACACACCACTTAAGGCCCAGCCACACACAACACACCACTTAAGGCCCAGCCACACACAGCACAACACACCACTTAAGGCCCAGCCACACACAGCACACCACTTAAGGGCCATCCACACACAGCACACCACACCACTTAAGGGCCATCCACACACAGCACAACACACCACTTAAGGCCCAGCCACACACAGCACACCACTTAAGGGCCATCCACACACAGCACACCACACCACTTAAGGGCCAGCCACACACACACAACACACCACTTAAGGGCCATCCACACACAGCACAACACACCACTTAAGGCCCAGCCACACACAGCACACCACTTAAGGGCCAGCCACACACAGCACACCACTTAAGGGCCATCCACACACAGCACACACACACCACTTAAGGCCCAGCCACACACAGCACACACCACTTAAGGGCCATCCACACACAGCACAACACACCACTTAAGGCCCAGCCACACACAGCACAACACACCACTTAAGGCCCAGCCACACACAACACACCACTTAAGGCCCAGCCACACACAACACACCACTTAAGGCCCAGCCACACACAACAACACACCACTTAAGGCCCAGCCACACACACAACACACCACTTAAGGCCCAGCCACACACAACACACCACTTAAGGCCCAGCCACACACAACACACACCACTTAAGGCCCAGCCACACACAACACACACACTTAAGGCCCAGCCACACACAACACACCACTTAAGGCCCAGCCACACACAACACACCACTTAAAGACCCCCCACGTCACGTGTCAAAATCATGGTTTTCACGTGTTTTCCCTCGTAAGAAATCTTAAGAAATCTTCCAAGCATAAGAGGGAATGTGACACGCGACGTGGGGGGTCTTTAAGGCCCAGCCACACACAACACACCACTTAAGGCCCAGCCACACACAACACACACACCACTTAAGGCCCAGCCACACACAACACACCACATAAGGCCCAGCCACACACAGCACACCACTTAAGGGCCATCCACACACAGCACAACACACCACTTAAGGCCCAGCCACACACAACACACACACACCACTTAAGGCCCAGCCACACACAGCACACCACACCACTTAAGGGCCAGCCACACACAGCACAACACACCACTTAAGGCCCAGCCACACACACACAACACACCACTTAAGGGCCAGCCACACACAGCACACCACACCACTTAAGGCCCAGCCACACACAGCACACCACACCACTTAAGGGCCATCCACACACAGCACAACACACCACTTAAGGCCCCCACACACACACAACACACCACTTAAGGCCCAGCCACACACAGCACAACCACACCACTTAAGGCCCAGCCCACACACAACACACCACTTAAGGCCCAGCCACACACAGCACACACACCACTTAAGGCCCAGCCACACACAGCACAACACACCACTTAAGGCCCAGCCACACACAGCACACACCACTTAAGGCCCAGCCACACACAACACACCACTTAAGGCCCAGCCCACACACAACACACCACTTAAGGCCCAGCCACACACAACACACCACTTAAGGCCCAGCCACACACAGCACACCACTTAAGGCCCAGCCACACACAGCACAACACACCACTTAAGGGCCATCCACACAACACACCACTTAAGGCCCAGCCACACACACAACACACCACTTAAGGGCCATCCACACACAGCACACCACACCACTTAAGGCCCATCCACACACAGCACAACACACACTCACTTAAGGCCCAGCCACACACACCACTTAAGGCCCAGCCACACACAGCACAACACACCACTTAAGGGCCATCCACACACAGCACAACACACCACTTAAGGCCCATCCACACACAGCACACCACACCACTTAAGGGCCATCCACACACAGCACAACACACCACTTAAGGCCCAGCCACACACACACAACACACCACTTAAGGCCCAGCCACACACATGCACAGCACACCACTTAAGGGCCAGCCACACACAGCACACACACCACTTAAGGCCCAGCCACACACAGCACAACACACCACTTAAGGGCCATCCACACACAGCACAACACACCACTTAAGGCCCATCCACACACAGCACAACACACCACTTAAGGGCCATCCACACAACACACCACTTAAGGCCCAGCCACACACACACAACACACCACTTAAGGCCCAGCCACACACAACACACCACTTAAGGCCCATCCACACAACACACCACTTAAGGCCCAGCCACACACAGCACAACACACCACTTAAGGCCCAGCCACACACAACACACCACTTAAGGCCCAGCCACACACAGCACAACACACCACTTAAGGGCCATCCACACAACACACCACTTAAGGCCCAGCCACACACAACACAACACACCACTTAAGGCCCAGCCACACACAGCACACCACTTAAAGACCCCCCACGTCACGTGTCACATTCCCTCTTATGCTTGGAAGACTTCTTAAGATTTCTTACCAGCTATAAGAGGGAAAACCCATGATTTTGACACGTGACGTGGTGGGTCTTTAAGGGCCATCCACACAACACACCATTTAAGGGCCATCCACACAACACACCATTTAAGGGCCATCCACACAACACACCATTTAAGGGCCATCCACACAACACACCATTTAAGGGCCATCCACACAACACACCATTTAAGGGCCATCCACACAACACACCATTTAAGGGCCATCCACACAACACACCATTTAAGGGCCATCCACACAACACACCATTTAAGGGCCAACCACTTACATGCGATTCTGATCTGAATGTAATGCGATACTGACAACGGTAGTCATGAATTAAGATTACGATTAAAATTATGAATCACAAGAAATTCATATATTGGCTCGACTTGAGTATAGAGAGCGAAAGTAGCAGAAGTTGTTTAGACGGAAGCATTTCATACGATTCATGACTCACATGGTGAATATCGCTTCGCATTCAGATCCGAATCGTATGTTTATGGCTGGTCCTAAAGCCCCATGGCTCGACTTGAGTATAGAGAGCGAAAGTAGCAGAAGTTGTTTAGACGGAAGCATTTAATAGGATTCATGACTCACATGGTGAATATCGCTTCGCATTCAGATCCGAATCGTATGTTTATGGCTGGTCCTAAAGCCCCAAGCTACACCACGTACTAACAAGGGATAAAAACACAAGGTCAAACAAGATCAAAGTTTTATGGTCAAAATACTTTTGCTAAAAATTAAGCTTAACCTTTAGCACGCTGCAGGTGCATTCAGTCGCCGAGCAAATAGTCTCCCCTGCAGCTGCAGACGCATTCATGCACCCTCAGAGGGGTACCCCAAATCAATGCTTCACGGACCTTATTTCTGTCACTAATAATAGAAACAACCTTGCAATAGTTTCAGAACGAGGCTCGGCTGCTTCTTTCTCTTCCGGCAAGCCGCCATTTGCTTTTTTAGTAGTTATATTGAATTTTTCAAAGTTTCAATCGGTCAGAAAGTAAAGTTCCCTATATCAAATATGGCGGATCTTCGTGTTGGTGAAGCTTTCCTACTGGAAATAAGCGTTGATGTTCGCTTAAATCATAAATTGTTAGGTTTTGGTGCCGAAACAGTAAGTCAACACTTTCGCTTTGTTGATTTCGCTTCTTTTTTTTTCCAACAACTAAACATACACGGACAACAAAATGCATCACATCAAAACTTTCCTCAATCACCTCTTTATTAGTAGTCCAATAAGTAAGTCTGCACACAACACTCGGAGAAAATTACAGCATTTTTAATCAAGCGGGTGTAAGCGTTTCTCACCGCCTCAAAAAGAAATGCAGTGTCAAGTACGGAACGTCATAAAAAGTGCAGCGTGCTAAAGGTTAAGATTAATATTATAGCCCCATCGACAACAAAGGTCATGTACATTTGCTAAAAACCATTCATCAATCACACACACCCAGACACACACACATACCTGCATCTTGGGGAAGCCCCTCTGGCCCAGACCTCTGCTCCTCGCGCTCGCTGTCGGCCTCTGCTCCAGCAGGCTGGTGGACGGCCTGCCTTGCTGCGAGCGCTGCCGCCTCTTGTCGCAGCCTGTCCGCCTCCCTCCTCCTCTCTGCCAGCACCTCCACCTCCATCAAGCCTGCCATCAAGATAACGAACACCGTTGTACAGCATGAAACCACATCACACGGACACGGCAGTGCAGATCACAAACACCGTTGTACAGCATGAAGCCACATCACACGGACACGGCAGTGCAGATCACAAACACAGTGGCAGTGCTAGGTCATAATAAGATTTAGTGATACCGGCTTTGACAGCGACGGCGTGCCTCATCCTTTCCCCCCCCCCCCTCCCCCTGCAAGACCCCCCCACTACCCGTTCTGCTGCGCGCACACCACACACAGTTTCAGCATGAATCGTATGACCTGAGAAGCTACAGTGGAACCTCCCAATCAAGGCCTTGAAAAGACATCCAAAATAAGGTCTGAAGGGGGGGGGTTGCATAACGGAGGTAATCTTCATGCTCACAAAGCAGCAGTGATTTCCCAAGGCCCCGGTCATAGACCTATTCAAAATAAGGTCTGAAGGGGGGGGGGGTTGCATAACGGAGGTAATCTTCATGCTCACAAAGCAGCAGTGATTTCCCAAGGCCCCGGTCATAGACCTATTCAAAATAAGGTCTGAAGGGGGGGTTGCATAACGGAGGTAATCTTCATGCTCACAAAGCAGCAGTGATTTCCCAAGGCCCCGGTCATAGACCTATTCAAAATAAGGTCTGAAGGGGGGGGTTGCATAACGGAGGTAATCTTCATGCTCACAAAGCAGCAGTGATTTCCCAAGGCCCCGGTCATAGACCTATTCAAAATAAGGTCTGAAGGGGGGAGTTGCATAACGGAGGTAATCTTCATGCTCACAAAGCAGCAGTGATTTCCCAAGGCCCCGGTCATAGACCTATTCAAAATAAGGTCTGAAGGGGGGAGTTGCATAACGGAGGTAATCTTCATGCTCACAAAGCAGCAGTGATTTCCCAAGGCCCCGGTCATAGACCTATTCAAAATAAGGTCTGAAGTAGGGGGAGTTGCATAACAGAGGTAATCTTCATGCTCACAAAGCAGCAGTGATTTCCCAAGGCCCCGGTCATAGACCTATTCAAATCGAAAATGTCCTATGGTGTTCTCCCCTGTCAGGACAAATGTCTGGCTAGATTGTTAACACGCTCTGTCTCACGGATTTCTTAAAGAGCCAGGACATTATCCTATTTATTTCTCTTATCATATCACATCAAATCATATCAGCTTAGGCTCTGTAGGTTTTTGAAGCCTGTTGCCCTCTAGATAATTTTCATATTTAGTATAAATGTATATCTTTTCTTTTTGCCCATGAATTACTTTGGCTATTGTGCATTGGGTTTTCAAATTTATTTCTCCAAATTTGTGGAGTACATAATAATGTCTCTGGACAGTTTGTCCCATCACTTTTCAATCCTCGGTGCATCACTGAAGAAGGGCAATGCCTGGTCTTCATAGGGAGGGTCTTAGTAGGGAGGTTCCACTGTACTGGCCTTGATAATAGTTGTGTGCCTCTTGGCCTCTCTCTCTCTAGCTGCCCTGCAAAGACAGCCACAAACGGCACAGAACTTGTCACATAAAATCAGTTGTTTACGTTATGATGACAAACTGAATCACGTCGTTGACGCCGAGCTGTCCCTCCCGACAATTATACAGCGTTGTGCAGGAAGAAAAATAAAAAGAATTAAAAATCAACAGAAACCAAAAGAACTACAAATCTGAGGTCTCCCTAGCGCTTCATGACTCGGGTTAGGCCAATCCGGCTACGTTAGCGGCCCCCTGGGACAAACCCCGACCGGCACAGCTAATCACACTAATCTTGTCATAATCAGTCGATGGATTGAAGAAGGCATTGCCCTTGGAAATGACTTCACTCCCTTAACATTTGGATTTTGTTTTTACCGTATCATAAAATCAAGTCATGTTGGATACGTTGCATGACGGGTCTTGAGAGGAGTTATGTGCCTCATCTTCATCGCTTAAAAGTTTGGGACTTTCCTGGTATTGCAGTACCTCCAGGATCGTCCCTATATCTGTTGCATTTAAAACTCCCACATGTGCCTGTTCCAGGCTGGAGGATGTTAAAATGGATTTTCACATATTAAAATCAGTTACTGGTAGCAGCAGAAAAAAGTGGATGACCTGCATAGCAAGCCCCCCCCCCCCCCCCCCCTCCTCCTCCTAAAATGGACTGGGCCATGCCTGTCACAACATCTATAACCACAAAGAGAGGGAGGTGAACAATGACAACCAGCACCCCCTACCTTGCTGCATCAGTGTCTGGGCCCTTCTTAGGGACTGCCCCAAGGTGTCGTCGGCGGACTCCAGACACTGATCGGCGAGAAAGTCCGCGTCGGCCTTCAGCTCCCACCAACTGCTGGCTTCCTTGGACCATGAAAAATACTGCTCCAGCTCAAGTCGCCAGCGCGCCTCCTCCACGCCGATGATGAAGCAGCGGACGGCGTACTGCAGGTCCTCCTCGTCCTCCAGCCGCTGGTCGAAGGTCTCCCTTGTCGCCCGGATCCTCTCCCAGAATGCCAACTTGGATGCCACCCGAGTCTCCACACCCTCGCGGACAGGTGGAGGCTGCACCGCCTGGGAAAGAGAGGGTAACTCTAGCTGTAAAATGTGCTGTTGATGATGAGGGGGATGGGGATGAGGGTGATGGTGGTGATGTCTACCTTTGCTGGAGAAGTTTGTGGCAAGAAACATGTCAAGATCAGGAAAACACCCTTTTCAGAGATCACAACACTCACTTAGCTGTCAAATCGGCAATTTCTCCATGGTGGAAAAGCTGAAAGTCAGATTCTTTTAGTGAAAAAGGCATGTGCCTGCTCTTTTCTAATGGCCACCTAACTCGTAAATGGGCACATATGGTTGGCGTGAGTTTACGAGTATATTCATAAATGGGATAGAATGAGTTACGGTATTTTAGTTTGCTTTTGTCCACATTTTTTACAAATGCTTACTTTAAACTGTTTGAAAAATACAGTAGACACACATAGATCTTGTTTGACAAATTAAAAAAAAAGGAAATTCTCGTATACCAGGAAAAATTGCACCCATGCAAGTAGGGAACGAGTCATAACAGGTGGGGGTGGGGGTGGGGGGTGGGGGTGGGTGGGTCTGATAGTGAGGTTTCACTGTCCTACACTACACTGCTAAATTGGTTGGAAACTACCAGGTGGGGTGGGGGTGGGGGTGGGTGGGTCTGATAGTGAGGTTTCACTGTCCTACACTACACTGCTAAATTGGTTGGAAACTACCAGGTGGGGTGGGGGTGGGGGTGGGGTGGGTGGTGAATGGGGAGGTTTCACTGTCCTACACTACACTGCTAAATTGGTTGGAAACTAGCAGGTGGGGTGGGGGTGGGTGGGGGAGGGGGGTGAATGGGGAGGTTCCACTGTCCTACACTACACTGCTAAATTGGTTGGAAACTAGCAGGTGGGGGGTGGGGGTGGGGGTGGGTGGTGAATGGGGAGATTCCACTGTCCTACACTACACTGCTAAATTAGATGAAAAAAGTGAAATCCTTACCACTGGGCTCAGGCATGCAGTCTTGATGTTGTGGTTGCCGGTCATCCTCCTCAGAACTGACACACACAGAAAAAGCATGACATGATATTTGCTATAATTTACTATTACTTGGCAAATTCGCATACTCTAGTCGCAGAAACTTATCTCTGTGAAATTCAGGTTGCTCCTACTTGGAGACTGCACTACCACCATTTTGTGTTTTTTGCAGAAATGCTGGCCAGACCAAAAAGTTCGACCTCAATATGGGGAGGGGTGAGAGACTTGAAAAATTAGAACAACTAGCAATCGCCCCGTGGCAGTTAAGTCCCGTGGTAGTTTTAACCCCATGGCAGTTTTAACCCCGTGGCAGCTATCTCCTCCCTACACCTACCCCCTCCCCACATTTACTTGCTCGGGGACTTATATGCCACTCGGTGACACACTTGTTTGCTATTGTGGCTTTCAACAGACAGCCAGTCAATGACGGTATATATAACTATGACCCACCACTGCCACCCAAAACCTGTCCGCAGGAGCCCACCTACTCCTCTCCACCCACGTGCGTTAAGCTGCTGGCTGCAAGTTGTCTTTGCTCTATTCCAGTGTTTGTGTTGCTCTTTTACTCCTTGTAAAAATGGCAACCCCAAAAGGTGGCAGTGCATGGTGTGTAGCAGACACACACACACACACAAACAAACACACACACACACACATAAGCGTGCATGCTTATTGAACAGTAGAACAGTGGATGAATATCTGAAGATGTATACTAGTATAGTCAGAAGTAGCTTGACTGCCGTATAACGTATCACGTACTGACTTGATGACATCACTGATTATGTCATCAGATGAAGAGAAATAACTCTAATATGCTGACGTTTGCTCTAACAGTCAAGAGAGTTATACCCCCAGACCATTTAGCCAGATTAGCTCTATCAGTTGTCTTTTTCATGGCATGATTTGTACAATTAATGTTTGTTTAATTTTCTCTGGCAGTCAAGGGGTTAATGGTACGTTTATGAGCGCTGACTAATGGTTTCAGTGAGTGGTCTCCCAGAGAATAGATGAATAATCTCTGGCAGACTGAACGAATTAATAATAATAAAAAACCCGCTTGAAATCAAGTACTTATAATTGAAACTTTCCATAATTTGGTAGCACATGTGCCTGCATAGGTGCGTGCATGCACGCGCACGTGTGTGTGTACATATGTGTGTGTCCACTGTGTGTATGCATGTGTACATATGTGTTTTGTGCATTTATCATGTGTGTGCCAATATTTGAGAGAGAGATAGAGAGAGAGAGAGAGATAATGACAGACAGAGAGAGACAGAAAAAGATAATGTGCGTGTGTGTGTGTGTATGTGTATGTGTGTGTGTGGGTGTCTTCCCACACCTCTCAATATTTTGTTCTGTTCTCCTGAATTGCGTTCACAAATGCATGACTTGCTCTTTAGTTTCAACTGCATCATTCACAGATTGGATTGTAATGGGGAAGTAATGTTTTTTGCTCCTTTTGCTATCTTGGCTGTTTGCTGTTTTCTTGTGTCTCTGTGTTGATAAAGGCACATTCGCCGAAATATCCTGTGGTTTTGTTGTGTCTCTTGTAAATAACATAACGTCACTTTACACCTGTTGTGTGCTTGTTTGTTGTATAAACACAACACGTTATGCACAAAAGTCTTATCATTGTGATGTTATGTCATAATTGCAATCAATTGCTTGATTCGGTTTTGTTTATCCGTTTTATAAACGAAGGTGTTGTTCATTTCCTGTACCTCTATAATGCGTGTGAAATTAGCAATGGTCGTTTTACATGCCCCAATAACGGGTTAATAAAATAAATAATTATTTTAGTTCTAGTCTGGAAGAGGGAGAGGGAGGAGAGAGAGTTGAATTGAATGGATTGTATTTATAGAGGGTAATAGAATAAGCAAATATTAATATAATGCTTGTTTACATCCAGCGAAAAAAGCATGCAAAACAGTCATACATAGTAACATAATAAAATCGAACCTAATCGTATGTCTCTCTCTCTCTCTCTCTCTCTCTCTCTCACACACACACACACACACGTGCATGCGCGCGCAATCACTGCCACGAACACATTTCACAACACATCCACTATGTAGTCTAAACAGCACAGCTGTGTTATAACGCATGGACATGGGTGCGGTCGTTCGGCGCGAGCAGCAACGCGAGGCCAAGTTATAGTAGTAAGGGTAAAGAAGCAGTGAAAGATCTTTCCTTTGACCTTCTTTGAGCCAGTCTCAAACACACGAAAGTGAAACTTTCGGTTTTACATTTCCAAGAAGAAGGCAGCATTTCACCTTCCAAGAAAATGGATCACAAACGTGTAAGGTCTTTCATTTCAGGGGGGGCACATCTTGACCTATCGCAGAAAGAGTGTTTCATAATCATTTTCACTTTGACCTCGCGCATGCAGAGAGAGAGAGAGAGAGAGAGAGTACTTCTTCTTCTTCGTCTTCTAAGTGCTTGTTCTTCGGCCGTTCAGGCATGTTTCTGTCAATTACGAACATAGATGCATCATGCTGCTGTTATGCGCCTAAGTAAGAATAATTAGGCCCAGCATGTCCGACTTCGGGTAGAGGAAATCTTTTTTTGAAAGTATTTCTTGAAAAAAGGCAGGAGAATTTCTGTCAATTACGAACGTAGATGCATCATGCTGCTGTTATGCACCTAAGTAAGAATAATTAGGCCCAGCATGTCTGACTTCGGCTAGAGGAAATCTTTTTGAAAGTATTTCTTGAAAAAAGGCAGGAGAATGGACCGGAAAGGCAGAACGATAGTAGATAACAGCATGCAAAGGGAAAAGGCAGAATCAAAGAGACTGACAGATTAGAGGTAGTTATAAGCACATAACTTCCATAAGGTGGGGGAACTATTTGTACGGAAGACATCCCCCCCCCTCCCAGTATCCCTAGGGGGGGGGGGGGGGGGGGGAAGCTTGCTGCGTTCTACTCCCACCATAACTTCCCAGAAGGTGGGGGAACTATTTGTACGGAAGACCCCCCCCCCCCTCCCAGTATCCCTAGGGGGGGGGGGGGAAGCTTGCTGCTTCTACTCCCACCCCCACCCCCACCCCACACCCCAGTCAGTTTCTCTCTCTCTCTCTCTCTCTCTCTCTCTCTCTCTCTCTCTCTCTCTCTCTCTCTCTCTCTCTCTCTCTCTCTCTCTCTCTCTCTCTCTCTCTCTCTCTCTCTCTCTCTCTCTCTCTCTCCTCCACTGTCTGTATAAAAATAGCTGCAGCGCGCTCGCGCAGCTCGCGGTGGGGAGGCAAGCAAAGAGCCAAAGACATTGAAAAGAAAAGACTGACATCTGGTCCCTTTTCCCTATATGAGTAGTGAGGACATCTTCCCCTTTTAGAGTCTTTGGTTATGTGTCAAGTGTTGGTTGAAATTAGCGTCCTGCAAAATAAATCGATTTATAGCGCGTGTTTATGAACGGATGGTGTTGAAATTTTGCACGCCGATAGTCACTATTCCTGTTCACGCATGTTCCAAATCTCAAGTCAATGTTGGGTCTGGTTACGCCGCGGTTTGTGAAAACGTGAAGCAGCCTGTCGGCGCCCGTATCTCCGGCATTTCTGAATCGATTCGCTTCCGGTTTGGCACACGGATAGTCCCCGGCCCCGGTCATCTGCCTGCCAAATTCGAGGGCAATCAGCCCAGAAATGCCGGATATACGGGCGCCGAGAGGCCGGCGGATGCGCGTTTTGCGAAACCGCGCAAATGATACGGCCGCCTCGGTTGCCGTTGCCATCGCCCCGTCAGGGCTCACAGCAAATTTGAAGCGATTCGGTCGAAAAACGGCGGAGTTATAAGGCCTGTTTTGTGTTTCAGACACACACACACAGACACAGACGGACAGTTGGCTTATTACTATATATATATATAACTTGCCCCAACACATTTTCACTAACCTGAAGATAACTACAAAAATCCCTCAACACACACAGACTTCAAACATGGCCTGGCCTAGTCTTCCATTCTGTCTCTGGGTCTAAGCATGCAATACGCTGTACATAACTAATACTACAAATGAACGTTGAGAAACAGGAAGCTCACCAGCAAAAACAACAGTACTATAGCAACGACATGGTAGGCAGAGCATCAACAACGGCAATAAAAACAAGCAAAACAGAAAACCAACTGACCGACTAAAATAGCAAACAAATAAATAAATAGAAAGCACTTGTTTCAAATTTTCAAGCAATATCTCAATGCCCCACATGGCCGAAAGGCCAAAGAAGGCGTAAATCTTATTTTCGTTTCACTACATTTTACTTCTACTTCTGGGGTGGGGGTGGGTGGTGAATAGGGAGGTTCCACTGTCCTACACTACACTGCTAAACTAATACTACTCCTACTTTGTATGCTAATCTGTCGTTTCCGACAATGACTGCCAGCACTATTACTGCTCCTGCCACCATCGCCACCCACTACTATTACACACACCATACCACTACTCTATTACACACACCATACCACTACTCTATTACACACACCACACCACTACTCTATTACACAGACACACACCACTACTCTATTACACACACCACACCACTACTCTATTACACAAACACACACTACTCTATTACACACACCACACCACTACTCTATTACACAGACACACACCACTACTATTACACACCATACCACTACTCTATTACACAGACACACACACCACTACTATTACACACACACACCACTACTACTATTACACACACACACCACTACTACTATTACACACACACACCACTACTACTATTACACACACACACACCACTACTACTATTACACAGACACACACCACTACTATTACACACACATACCACTACTACTATTACACACACACACACCACTACTACTATTACACACACACACCACTACTCTATTACACACCACACCACTACTCT
The DNA here is from genome assembly GCA_017654935.2 of Phymorhynchus buccinoides. Taxonomy (NCBI): domain Eukaryota; kingdom Metazoa; phylum Mollusca; class Gastropoda; order Neogastropoda; family Raphitomidae; genus Phymorhynchus; species Phymorhynchus buccinoides. Next base: position 3,604,216 of record CM065683.1, read on the forward strand.
ATTACACACCACACCACTACTACTATTACACAGACACACACCACTACTCTATTACACACACACACCACTACTCTATTACACTATTACACACACCACTACTCTATTACACAGACACACACTACTACTATTACACACCATACCACTACTCTATTACACAGACACACACCACTACTCTATTACACACACCACACCACTACTCTATTACACAGACACACACCACTACTATTACACACCACACCACTACTCTATTACACAGACACACACTACTACTATTACACACCACACCACTACTCTATTACACACACACACACCACTACTACTATTACACACACACACCACTACTACTATTACACACCACACCACTACTCTATTACACACACACACACCACTACTATTACACACACACACCACTACTCTATTACACACACCACACCACTACTACTATTACACACACCACACCACTACTCTATTACACAGACACACACCACTACTATTACACACACCACACCACTACTCTATTACACAGACACACACCACTACTCTATTACACACACCACACCACTACTCTATTACACACACACACTACTACTATTACACACACCACACCCAGGGCTCCCAGGGACCCCCATTTGGGGGTCTATGAAGCACTAAAATTCTCAAGGACCCTCTAAAACAATGTGCCGGGGGTCCCAGGCATGCACTAGAAATTCTTTTCAGCATTCGCAATGCCCTGGGACCCTCTATCCCGCCTCTAAGGACCCTCTATACTGTAAGTGAAGGAGTCCCTGGGACCCCTTGTTTTTTGCGGGACGATTGGGAGCCCTGACACCACTTCTCTATTACACAGACAACACCACTACTCTATTACACACACCATACCACTACTCTATTAGTATTACACAGATCACACCACTACTCTATTAGTATTACACAGACCACACCACTACTCTATTAGTATTAGTTTTACACAGACCACACCACTACTCTATTACAGACACAAGTCAGCAAGGACTCAGCCATTTATGTAACACAGAAGAAGCACAAACAACGGAGACAGACAAAGTGAACAAGGACTCACCGTCAAGCGCCGCATTTTCTTGCGGCGTCTCCTGTCGGAGGATGCCCGGCATACCACCATGGATGTGGACCCCGAGGCCACTGAAATGGGCATCGGCCTCGGGATCCACCACCAGCAGCTTCAGGGTGCCTCGGGGCAGAACGTTGTACCGGTGCCGGAACAACTGCCCGACTGGACGTCCGTCCAACTGAAACCAGAAGTCAGTCAGACGATCAATCAATCGCTCCATGGAAAATCAGTCATTCGATCCGTCATCTATCATCAAGTTTTGCACCCAGCACTAATATGTGACCTAGTGCCACGAAAGCTACAGTAAGTTGCTGGACTAATTACTCAGAACAGGTTTGCAAAGTCAAAAATCTCATATTTAAAAATCAATTTTGAACAAGGTCATACGCCAAGGTCAAGGTCAGGACGGCAAAAACGTTTACGCGTATGCCTTCCTCTCATGGTGACACACCACCACACAAAATTTGAAGCGATTGGGTCATGCGGTTCTGGAGATATCCTTGGGACAGAAACCCCCCAATTTGTAGACCCCTACCACTTTCAGGGCGTACCGATCTCCCTGACCTTCAGTCAGTCAGTAGGCACAGGACTGGACAGGACTTCAGCTGTCCACCTTCAGTTTGTCACTTTGTTGACGTCATAAAAAGTTGTAATAGAAACCAATAAATCAGACGAAATAACAAAATTGTAAAAGAACAATTAAATCAGACGTTATAAAAACAGGCATCGCTCTTGAGTTTTTGAAAATGTGTTTACATTATTTTTGAAAATGTGTTTACTTTACGCAAAGTCGCCCCAAAAATGTGGAACTAGGCTTAAAGATCCCGTGACGCGCCAGGGTTACGTCCCTTGTTTTTTTTCTGGGTTGCTGCGACCCACATTCGAATTTCCCCATATTCAAATTGAGGCTGCTCTTTAAACTGATGTGTAGCTTTCAATTTGGGGTAATTTATGTGGGAGTCAGACTTGGTCAAAACAAGATTTATTTCCAGTTATAAGAGGGAAAACACGTGAATCCCGTGATATTGACACGTGATCGGGTGGATCTTTAAAATTGTGTCGGATTATAATACTATAAATTGATGCAAAACTAAAAAGATTGTATGCTTTACTCCTATCGGCACACAACCACCTGTTTTTTTGTGCTCACGTCATCGCTGACATTGGTCACAAGCCCTGTTGATCAAACCAAGTGCAGTGCCAGTCAGTGCCTGTCCATGACCATTCACTGGGCATCACTGTGTCACTGTGTGTCGACACATGTGGAGATCTACACTACAGTGGATCAGACTTTGGAGCAGATAACAATTTTAAATGTTGACCCCCTTTCACAGGCCGAGAGTCGTTTTCCATCATAGTAAAGTTTGCTAGCAATGTTGGGACATTCATGTGTTGCCTTAAAATTGCATAAATGACGAACTTGCTCGTTTGTGTTCTGAATCAAGCAAGCCGGCAGTCAACGCACCTGGCCGAGTCAGGGGAAATATCACAAGAGCCGCCCGGCACGATACATAACGGTTTTGACAAACGGCGTTTAAGAAACGATTTTACAAAAGTGCAAAGATATTACCTATTTGTGACCCATCACCACAAAGTGGGTCTCAAGGTGAAAATGGCAGATTTTGACTATTAGCATTTACATCATCTGCAGACACTTGCCTTTCTTTTGATATATGATTTATTGCTCTACTCCAAAAAATGAGGAATTTATGGGGTGTTAAAGAGGGTAACCCAGCAGATGGCCATTTTAAGAAAACAGGGTTCAAAGATGTTTGACCCATCTGGAGTCATTGTACATTAACAACAGGCATTTCTGATCAACCAACCTCCACTAAATTTGGCATGGTGATAAAACACACTAATGTGTCAAAACAGCAGACCAAATTTGATTTATATATTTGATGGTTATTATCTTGTTATGTAATGAAGTGTCACCTCTCTATTGTATGAAAGTTGAAAGTGAGAGCGAAGAAAAAGTTAAAACACACAAGAGGCAAAGCCTGCAAGGCTCAAGTCTGATTTTTATTACTATAGCAGGCAATTCCCATGCCTGTATAGAGAGAATACTGTTATGTAGACACTTGTGCATCTGAAAACAGAATTAATTTTTATTTTACTGTGTAAATTAAAATTATTTCAATGCACCCCTACCCCTTTCTTTAAAATTTAAATTATATGTATGCGCTCATTTAACCATGCCGCAAAAAAGTAAAATTGAAAAGCATATTGACCAAAGCTTTCAGAAAAAACATAGTGACCAATCCCCCCGCCCCCCCCCCCCCCCCCCCCCACCGGGTAAGGGGGGTCTACGGACACCTGAAGTAGGCCCACAGTCTTTGCCTGTGGGTCTAAGCCTCTTACTCTTAGGAAAATTAATAATTGAAGTTGCGTGATCTGTTACTGTTTTAAACTGATTGTTCATGCGATGAAAACTTGTTCCACATCATCTACATTTCTGTAAGATATTTTATATTAGTCCTAATATTTATTTTC
>CM065683.1:3608295-3634099 GCA_017654935.2 Phymorhynchus buccinoides
CTTTAAAAAAACCCCAAAAAACTTTAAAAAAAAGATTTCCTCCAGCCGAAGTTGGACTTGTTGGGCCTAACTGTTTCTTAGTTGGGCGCATAATGGCAGCAGGACGCATCTGTGCTCATAATGACAGAAAACTGAGCGATTGAAGAAGACACTGCATTTAGTTTTAGTGACATAAGTGACATCTTTCCATCTGACTTCACAACCACACTTCAGAAATAAACTGTTACTGTAATAGGCCTAGTCTGACGCCAACTATCACAATCAGTTTATCCATGGAAAAGAGTAGAATATTATCCATGGAAAAGAGTAGAATGTTGTCCATGGAAAAGAGTCGAATATTATCCATGGCTTAGAGTAGACTATTATCCATGGAAAAGAGTAGAATATTATCCATGGAACAGCCGAGAGCACTATGAACGGACTACAGTACAATGTTGTTGTTGCGTAGCCAGGCTTAAAGGACTCCAGGGATCATCCCAACAGCCGAAGCACTTGAGCCCTTTTTTGGAATGCACCAGTTAGGGATGAGACCATTTTTGATTACCCCGCCACATAGGCAGCCACACCGACATTGGCGAAAAAAGAGTAGAATATTATTAAATATTATCCATGGAAAAGAGTAGAATATCAGATTGATCACAAGCTTGGCCTTTTCTTTCTCTGTAGACTAATGGATTGGTATTTCAATTTCTATTTAATACACATCTAGGCTATTTAACCCTTTCACCGCCAATGTTGCATTTATGTACCACAATGGTTTAACACCCATGTCACTAAAAGGCATGAAATCAGGGCCTGTTATCCGAAGACCCTTTTTTCTTAATATTTTGGAGGTAAGGATAGGTCTAATGTTATACATGTCAGAAAAAATCCCAACATTGCAGATAATTCTTTTCCTCTACCCAGTTAAGTTGAATGGTATTTTGGGGGCTGAAAAATCGCTGGCGGTGAATGGGCTAAACTCAGTGCATGATACAGATATTCATTTCCAAAGTTCACAGCACATGGAATTGTCTTTCTTAAAAAAACAACAACACAATGTTAGATATTGCCTTCTGCCAGTAAAAACAAAAAAAGATCGAAATTACCACAACATTATCATGATATTGCTGAAATTTGATGTTTGCTTTAATTTATGTAACTGCTGTTGACAATGATGGCACAAAAAGCTCATCAAAAACAAAAGCCAAAAAACCTACTTTTTAAAAATGATTTCATTAGTTTTTAATTTTAACCCTTTCACCTCCAGTCGCATTTTTTAGCACCACAGTGATTATAATACCTATGTCACTAAAAGGCATGAAATTGAGGTTTATTATCCAAAGACCCTATTGTCCTAAGTTTTGGGAAGTAAGGATAGACATTTTTTTATATATGTCACAGAAGAATCCCCATACTGCAGATGGATTTTGTTCTCTACGGCCACAGGTAAATTTAATGGAAATTTAGGGATGAAATATGGCTGGCAGTGAAAGGGTTAAGTAATCTTTATCTGTGAATTTTTTGTCATTCTTATCACAAATATTAGTCTGAATTTCTTTCTTTCAACTTGATCAGCACACTGCATCCGTGTCACCCCCAAAAACAAATCTCAAGATTATCATCACACCGTCAAGTTCAACATCCTCTGCAGAGATAATTAAAACACCGCCAGGTTTGAGATATATTGCATAATAGTCATAGAGATCATTAACAATTCAGAGTTTTATCAATAATGGAGGATAACTATCACAAGAGGTAATGGACAACACTTAACTGATAAATGGCGGCAGATGATATATAATACAGTGGACATTGGGGATTTTCAGAAGTGGAGAGGAAAAAAGCAACAGCTCTGAGAAGATCAGGTTTAAGGATAAGGCATAGAAAAGTAATTATCAGGCAAAATTTTAAAAAAAGGTCGAGCATGAAGATTTTTGACTATTGCGCATTCCTTCCTCCCTGACATATAATTTGCAATGAGCATTGAATATTTTCAAATTGTGCATCTGTGTGTGTATGCACTGGATATTAAGGTATGCACTGGATATTAAGATTAAAGTAAAATTATAGCCCCGTCGACAACAAAGGCCATGTCAGGGCTGTCACCACGATCAATCAACACTGAATATTTTCAAATTTGATTTGTGTATCGAATGTACAATGTTTTATAAGAGATTTGAAGTATATGCATCAAACTGAAAAATATGTTTACTCTATGGACATGAGATTATAGAAATACTTTTGTTTTTGTGGCAAAAAATGGTTTCTGTATACAAACTTAATTGAAAGTTAATATACTTGTCATGTTGAGTTCCCCATACATCTTTGATATATCATGATTGCTTTTGGCATGTGTTTTTACATGTATGTCTGTGTGCTGATGTTGAATGTCTCAAATGTAATAATTCCGCTGTGCTTTTAAAAAAAAAAATCAATTAAAAAAATATATAAAAAAATTGATTTGTGTGAATGGGTGCGAGCGTGTGCGTGCATGGTTTGTTCTTGAGCCTAGCCATCTTCATATCTGTATTTCGTTTTACTGATTCACAGAATTAGCCACACCATTGTGTCTGCACTGGTTCACAGTGCAAAGTGCTGTCTTTTCATTATTTACTTATTATTTCATTATTTGTAGGTGTGACAGAGTGCGTGCGATTCCCTACCCTTTTGGGTTGGTGGCTGTATTTGCATGGTTGTGTTGGAGAGCCCAAACATTGCCGCGTGCCGTTAGCCCAAAGATTGTCCTTCAGCGCCTTCTTTCTTTTACTAACTAGCACCTTGACCCCTTTCAGTTTGCCTATGAAGCCCGCAGAAGCACTGATGATGCCCTCCTAACACTTCTTCACAATGCCTTTGTTCATCTAAATAACCCCAACTCCGTTGTTCGCATTCTGTTTATTGACTTCTCATCTGCCTTCAACACAATACAACCACACCCTTTGGCCCTCAAACTGTTAGATCTAAACGTGGATCCCAAACTCACTCTCTGGATAGTCAATTTCTTACTCAACAGAACTCAGTCAGTCCGTTTTCAGTCTATAACTTCCTCAGAACGTGCCACTTCTACAGGTGCCCCCCAAGGTACAGTGTTATCCCCAGTCCTTTTCACATTATACACTAATGACTGCAGAGGCACAGAAACAACTCCTGTTACAAAGTACTCAGATGACTGCAATTGAAGATATGTCCAACTCTGATTCAGTCTATTTTAACGAAGTACAGAAGTTCTGCTCCTGGTGTAAAAAGAATTACTTAGATCTAAATGTTGTCAAAACCAAAGAGATGCTAATTGATTTTTTCGTAAAGATTCATTGCCTGTACCACAGCTTGTGATTGATGGGGAGAGTGTTGAGAGAGTGGAGGAGTACCGATATCTGGGTCCAGTCCTTCATTGCCTGTACCACAACTCGTGATTGATGGGAGAGTGTTGAGAGAGTGGAGGAGTACCGATATCTGGGTACAAGTCCTTCATTGCCTGTACCACAACTCGTGATTGATGGGGAGAGAGTGGAGGAGTACTGATATCTGGGTCCAGTCCTTCATTGCCTGTACCACAACTCGTGATTGATGGGGAGTGTTGAGAGAGTGGAGGAGTACTGATATCTGGTCCAGTCCTTCATTGCCTGTACCACAACTCGTGATTGATGGGGAGAGTGTTGAGAGAGTGGAGGAGTACCGATATCTGGGTACAGTCCTTCATTGCCTGTACCACAGCTTGTGATTGATGGGGAGATGGGGTAGAGTGTGGAGGAGAGTGTTGAGAAGAATAGTACCACGTCCATATCTGGGTAGAGCGTGGAGGAGTAAGCCAGTCCTCGACAAAAAGCTCACATTTGACAGAAATGTTGAATTCCTGCATAAAAGATGTCAATCTCGGATTTTCTGTTTGCAAAGGCTATGAAACATCGGTGTTAACACAAGTGTCTTGAAAACGTATTAACGATGCTGTATTGAATCTGTTCTCACCGTTTCTTTTATGCGCTGGTTTGGAAGTCTGAGTGCAAGGAGTAAGCGAGTGCTGAGTGACATGGTGAATGTGTGTAGCAAGGTGAGTGAAAGGCAAAATAGTCTGGAAGTGTAGTATGCTGAGCGAGTGGTGCGAAAGGCCAAGCAGATAGCTTTTTTTTTCTTTTTGCCCAAATCATGCAATGTTCAGGTTTCCCCCCTCCTTTACCCTCTTTCTTTATCTATGAACAACCCCCCCCCCACCCCTAATTTTTCATTCTTTATTTACCTGTACCCTTCTGTCTGTCAGTGTGCGGTGAGCGTGCGTGAATCTGTCTGCGTGCGTGTGTGCGTGCGTACGCTTCACTGCGAGGCTGAGGGAAAGGAAACCCACTGCGAAGACTACTCACACTGTGCCTATGTACTATGAAGACTACTCACACCTTGAAAAATCAGCAAAAAAAGAGAAAACTCTTAACATGAAGGGGTCTTCCTAAAAAGTAGACAGTCCAAGTAATGAAACGGGAAAAGTTCAGTGAAAATATTTCACGTTTCAGATGGGGTTAAAATAGGGACGTTCCACTGTACCACTAACATTTATGATTACTAACACTACCATTACTTCTGCTGCCAAGACTACTATGAACTATGACTACATTAACTACAATTAACTCACTATCACTATGTCAACAAGTGTTACCACTAACATTTATGATTACTACACTACCATTACTTCTGCTGCCAAGACTACTATGAACTATGTCTCAAACTACAATTAGTACTCACTATCACTATGTTGTTACCACTAACATTTATGATTACTAACACTACCATTACTTCTGCTGCCAAGACTACTATGAACTATGTCTACATTAACTACAATTGGTACTCACTATCACTATGTCAACAAGTGTTACCACTAACATTTATGATTACTAACACTACCATTACTTCTGCTGCCAAGACTACTATGAACTATGTCTACATTAACTACAATTGGTACTCACTATCACTATGTCAACAAGTGTTACCACTAACATTTATGATTACTAACACTACCATTACTTCTGCTGCCAAGACTACTATGTACTATGAACTATGACATTAACTACAATTGGTACTCACTATCACTATGTCAACAACTGTTACCACTAACTAATACTACAGAAACAGCTATTACTACTCGCTACTACAATAACTACTAAAGTACTACTGTAAGAAATTAAACAAGGCGAGGAAAGGTGCCTGGAAGAGGGAAACGCACAACGCTTCGAGTCGTAGACTAGTACTTCTATTTCTAACCACAACTAAGTACTATACCAACTACTATTACTACAATCTACTACTATAGTAACGACTATTACTACAATCTACTATATAGTAACAATAATTACTACTACAGCCACTACTGCTGCCATAGCCGCTGCTGCTGCTGCTGCTGTTAGTAAAATCATGCGGTTAGTGTTAGTGCATGTTAGCGTGTTAGTGCCGCCGAGCCGCCGCCGCCGCCGCTTGCTGCTGGCTGTATAACTACCATTAACGCTATATTACTAATAACACTACACCTTACTTCTGTCACTATCACTGCAACTACTTCCACTACTACTACAGCGACCAAGTGCTACAGAAACCACTATCAACTTTTACAACTACTACTACTACAACGCATGGATGTAGGCCATGGTTTCCAGATAGCAGAGAGAGCAGATGCTATTCTGGCGGGCTGGGCTAGAATTTGTTTATAGTGGAGTACTACTGCCCACCAGAAATACTGCAATGAACTCTTCTCAAGCCTCACTGGAAAAAGAGTCTGTGACTGGAAATGTGCGTTTCCCTCTCCTGGGTTCCTCTCCTCATCTTGGATCATTTCATTACCTTCTCCAACTACAGACTGCTACTATCTACTACTATTATTACTGCTACAATCTACTACAGACTGCTACTATTATTACTGCTACAATCTACTACTACAGACTGCTACTATTATTACTGCTACAATCTACTACTACAGACTGCTACTATTATTACTGCTACAATCTACTACTACAGACTGCTACTATTATTACTGCTACAATCTACTACTACAGACTGCTACAATCTAATACTACAGACTACTATTATTACTGCTACAATCTACTACTACAGACTGCTACTACTATTACTGCTACAATCTACTACTACAGACTGCTACTATTACTACTGCTACAATCTACTACTACAGACTGCTACTATTACTGCTACAATCTACTACTACAGACTGCTACTCTTACTACTGCTACAATTTACTACTACAGACTGCTACTACTATTACTGCTACAATCGACTACTACAGACAGCTACTACTATTACTGCTACAATCTACTACTACAAACTGCTACTACTATTATTACTGCTACAATCTACTACTACAGACTGCTACTATTATTACTGCTACAATCTACAACTACAGACTGCTACAATTATTACTGCTACAATCTACAGACTGCTACCATTATTACTGCTACAATCTACTACTACAAACTATTACTGGTGCAATCTACTAACAAAAAGTACTACAAACTACAGTGTATTACTATTATTACTGGTACAATCTACTATTACCACTTACTAGTACTACTGCTACCCTCCCTTCCCCAACCACCCCCCACCCCCTGAGGTCTCTAGACAGTTGGAACATAGATGTGTGTGTGTGGGTGTGTGAATTTATTCTGCGTGTTGCTGCCAGTGCATGTGTCTGGGTGCATTGGTTTGTCTGTGTGAGAGCCTGCACCTCCGTGTGTGCTCTAAAGTTAGCACAAGCATGCATATGTCCACACCCGTCTGGGTCCAAGATGGTTGCTGTCACCTTCTTTGCTCATGTTTCGCCGACGCTCTTCAAAATACAGTTCGGATTAAATTTGTGTTTCTTGTCTTTCAACAGTCAGATTGCGACATGAAAAACCCCCAACTGCTTCTGCTTTTTTAAGATTAAAATTATAGCCCCGTCAACAACTAAGGCCATGTCAGGGCTTTGACCACGATAAATCTTATGAGTATGAGCCCTACAAGCCTGGCTTTTGGGGGGGTGGTTGTGGGTTTATTATTGCAAATGACATGTCATTTATGATGATGTAGTTGATTCAGTGGGTCGATTCTTGGGCATCGCCGCTGTCTTACCACAGGATGACACACCATTTTCCTTTTCCTGTCTGTTGGGGCTTCAACTGAGCATGGATAGATTGTGATGGATAAAGGCTTACCACGGGATGACACAACACCATTTATTTCCTGTCTGTTGGGGCTTCAACTGAGCGTGGAGAGATTGTGATGGATGAAGCCATTCATTATGATTAAGATTATGATTAAAATTACAGCCCCGTCGACAACAAAAGGCCATTAATTAGTTAACTAGTTATGCGGGGATTGTTTTTAGCCATGACATGCTCCTAGCATAACATCATCAGTCTCCAAAATCCTCTGAAGACGGAGTGTGCCTGCTCACGTGGCGGGGTAATCAAAAACGGTCAGACACGTAATGTTCTCATCCCTAGCTGATGCACTTGTACCAGTGTTGACTACTAATATATCTTATATTTTTTTAACAGTCGTCATATATGTAATATTCATGTTGACAGTGAACACGCTTTAAGCTCAAAGCTTGTCGATCATTCCGTCGTTAATGTATTTATGTACAATTATGTCCTGTTGAACTTATAATAAAAATTTATTTAAACACTTTGGCTGTTGGGATGACCCCTGGAGTCTGTTAACCGGGTATGTCGATGAATGAAAAATATACCGAAAAATATTGTAAACAATAAAAAATACCTTATCCCCCTACCTGATATTTACAGAGCTGTTGCTTTTAGAATATTAAGATGAAGAGTTTATGTCCTTCTCCGCTTGGCTGCTGGGAGAGTTATTTCAAAGTCCCCACTCCTCATCCACCCTGGCTGCTTGCGCTGACGGCCAGATCGACGCACATCGGTGGATGAGGGCGGGGCAGCAGCGGAGAAGGAGCGGGCAGGTGTAGGGGCAGGGGCAGGTGTAGGGGCAGGGGCAGGTGAAGATGGGGCAGGTGAAGATGGGGCAGAAGAAGAAAGGTCAGCAGCTGATGGTGAAGGTGGGGATGGAGAGGATGCCGACGACGAGGGAGTCCTTGAAGATCTGGATGACGAAGTAGAGGACGAGGAGGATGGCGACCTGCCTGGAGCACGGACCGGAGTTGGTGGGCCTGAGGATGCTGAAGCCGACGCGGATGGTGCGGGAGGCACTGAGGCGGAGGGGGATGAAGGTGCTGAAGAGGGGGCGGAAGAAGAGGTGGCCTGGGCCTGAGGAGACTGAGGCTGCCTCTGCTGCTGTCCCTGTGGGCGGGGAGGGTAGCGTGCCACACGTCGTCTGCGTGGCCTTCTCACCCGCCGCACAGGGCTCTGTGCATCTGCACACACACAACACAACACACAACTTAAGGCCCAGCCACACACAACACACACACCACTTAAGGCCCAGCCACACACAACACAACACACACCACTTAAGGCCCAGCCACACACAGCACAACACACACCACTTAAGGCCCAGCCACACACAACACACACCACTTAAAGGCCCAGCCACACACAGCACAACACACACCACTTAAGGCCCAGCCACACACAGCACAACACACACCACTTAAGGCCCAGCCACACACAACACAACACACACACACTTAAGGCCCAGCCACACACAACACAACACACACCACTTAAGGCCCAGCCACACACAGCACAACACACACCACTTAAGAGCCCAGCCACACACAACACAACACACCACTTAAGGCCCAGCCACACACAACACAACACACACCACTTAAGGCCCAGCCACACACAACACAACACACACCACTTAAGGCCCAGCCACACACACCAACACACCACTTAAGGCCCAGCCACACACAACACAACACACCACTTAAGGCCCAGCCACACACACACAACACACCACTTAAGGCCCAGCCACACAACACACACACTTAAGGCCCAGCCACACACACAACACACACCACTTAAGGCCCAGCCACACACAAACACACCACTTAAGGCCCAGCCACACACACACACACCACTTAAGGCCCAGCCACACACAGCACACCCAGCCACACACAACACACACACACCACTTAAGGCCCAGCCACACACACACACACACACCACTTAAGGCCCAGCCACACAACACAACACGCACCACTTAAGGCCCAGCCACACACAACACACCACTTAAGGCCCAGCCACACACACCACACACCACTTAAGGCCCAGCCACACACAACACACCCACTTAAGGCCCAGCCACACACACACAACACGCACCACTTAAGGCCCAGCCACACAACACAACACGCCACACAGCCACACACACACACACCACTTAAGGGCCAGCCACACAACACAACACGCACCACTTAAGGCCCAGCCACACACACAACACGCACCACTTAAGGCCCAGCCACACACAACACAACACACCACTTAAGGCCCAGCCACACAACACAACACGCACCACTTAAGGCCCAGCCACACAACACAACACTTAAGGCACCACTTAAGGCCCAGCCACACACAACACAACACCCACCACTTAAGGCCCAGCCACACACAACACACACACCACTTAACCCAGCCACACACACACCACTTAAGGCCCAGCCACACACAACACACACACTTAAGGCCCAGCCACACACACACACAACACACACCACTTAAGGCCCAGCCACACACAACACAACACACCACTTAAGGCCCAGCCACACATTAAGGCAGCCACACACACACACCACTTAAGGCCCAGCCACACACACAACACACCACTTAAGGCCCAGCCCAGCCACACACAACACACCACACCACTAAGGCCCAACACACAGCACTTAAGGCCCAGCCACACACAGCACACCACTTAAGGGCCAGCCACACACACACACCACTTAAGGCCAGCCACACACAGCACACACACACTTAAGGCCCAGCCACACACAGCACAACACACCACTTAAGGCCCAGCCACACACAACACACACACCACTTAAGGCCCAGCCACACACACACACCACTTAAGGCCCAGCCACACACAGCACAACACACACACTTAAGGCCCAGCCACACACAACACAACACACACCACTTAAGGCCCACCACACACACACAACACGCACCACTTAAGGCCCAGCCACACACAGCACACCACACCACTTAAGGCCCAGCCACACAACACAACACACACCACTTAAGGCCCAGCCACACACAGCACAACACACACCACTTAAGGCCCAGCCACACACACACACAACACTTAAGGCCCAGCCACACACACAACACACTTAAGGCCCAGCCACACACAACACACCACTTAAGGCCCACCACACACAACACACACCACTTAAGGCCCAGCCACACACAAACACACCACTTAAGGCCCAGCCACACACAACACACCACTTAAGGCCCAGCCACACACAACACACACCACTTAAGGCCCAGCCACACACAACACAACACACCACACAAGGCCCAGCCACACACTTAAGGCCCAGCCACACACAACACACCACTTAAAGACCCCCCACGCCACACAACAACACCACTTAAGGCCCAGCCAGCACAAACACACACTTAAGAGGGAATGTGACAGGCCCAGCCACACACAAAACACACCACTTAAGGCCCAGCCACACACAACACACACACACAGCACTTAAGGCCCAGCCACACACAACACACCACTTAAGGGCCAGCCACACACAGCACACCACTTAAGGGCCATCCACACACAGCACACCACACCACTTAAGGGCCATCACACACAGCACACACACTTAAGGCCCAGCCACACACAACACACACACCACTTAAGGCCCAGCCACACACAGCACAACACACCACTTAAGGCCCATCCACACACAGCACAACACACACCACTTAAGGCCCAGCCACACACAGCACAACACACCACTTAAGGCCCAGCCACACACAACACACCACTTAAGGGCCACCACACACAGCACACCACACCACTTAAGGGCCATCCACACACAGCACACCACTTAAGGCCCAGCCACACACAGCACACACACCACTTAAGGCCCAGCCACACACAGCACACCACACCACTTAAGGGCCAGCCACACACAGCACAACACACCACTTAAGGCCCAGCCACACACAGCACAACACACCACTTAAGGCCCAGCCACACACAGCACACCACTTAAGGCCCAGCCACACACAGCACAACACACTTAAGGCCCAGCCACACACAGCACAACACACCACTTAAGGCCCAGCCACACACAACACAACACACACCACTTAAGGCCCAGCCACACACAGCACAACCCACACACACACTTAAGGCCCAGCCACACACAGCACAACACACCACTTAAGGCCCAGCCACACAACACACCACTTAAGGCCCAGCCACACACAGCACACACACACAAGGGCCATCCACACAACACACCACTTAAGGCCCAGCCACACACAGCACAACACACCACTTAAGGCCCAGCCACACACAGCACACCACTTAAAGACCCCCCACGTCACGTGTCACATTCCCTCTTATGCTTGGAAGACTTCTTAAGATTTCTTACCAGCATAAGAGGGAAAACCATTTTGACACGTGACGTGGTGGGTCTTTAAGGGCCATCCACACAACACACCATTTAAGGGCCAACCACTTACATGCGATTCTGATCTGAATGTAATGCGATAATGACAATGGTAGTCATGAATTAAGATTACGATTAAAATCATGAATCACAAGAAATTCATATTCTGGCTCGACTTGAGTACAGAGAGCGAAAGTAGCAGAAGTTGTTTAGACGGAAGCATTTCATACGATTCATGACTCACATCGTGAATATCGCTTCGCATTCAGATCCGAATCGTATGTTTATGGCTGGTCCTAAAGCCCCATGGCTCGACTTGAGTATAGAGAGCGAAAGTAGCAGAAGTTGTTTAGACGGAAGCATTTAATAGGATTCATGACTCACATGGTGAATATCGCTTCGCATTCAGATCCGAATCGTATGTTTATGGCTGGTCCTAAAGCCCCATGGCTCGACTTGAGTATAGAGAGCGAAAGTAGCAGAAGCGAAAGTAGCAGAAGTTGCATTTAGTACGGAAGCATTTTGAGTATAGAGAGCGATAGCAGATTCATGACTCACATCGTGAATATCGCTTCGCATTCAGATCCGAATCGTATGTTTATGGCTGGTCCTAAAGCCCCAAAGTATAGAGAGCTAGCAGAAGTTGTTTAGACGGAAGCATTTAATAGGATTCATGACTCACATGGTGAATATCGCTTCGCATTCAGATCCGAATCGGGGCTGGTCCTAAAGCCCCAAACTACACCACGTTCTAACAAGGGATAAAAACACAAGGTCAAACAAGATCAAAGTGTTTTGGTCAAAATACTTTTGCTAAAAATTAAGCTTAACCTTTAGCACGCTGCAGGTGCATTCAGTCGCCGAGCCGATAGTCTCCCCTGCAGCTGCAGATTCAGTCGCCGAGCCGATAGTCTCCCCTGCAGCTGCAGACGCATTCAGTCGCAGAGCCGATAGTCTCCCCTGCAGCTGCAGACGCATTCAGTCGCCAAATAGTCTCCCCTGCAGCTGCAGACGCATTCAGTCGCAGAGCAAATAGTCTCCCCTGCAGCTGCAGACGCATTCAGTCGCCGAGCAAATAGTCTCCCCTGCAGCTGCAGGCGCATTCAGTCGCTCCGATAGTCTCCCCTGCAGCTGCAGACGCATTCATGCACCCTCAGAGGGGTACCCAAAATCAATGCTTCACGGACCTTATTTCTGTCACTAATAATATAAACAACCTTGCAATAGTTTCAGAACGAGGCTCGGCTGCTTCTTTCTCTTCCGGCAAGCCGCCATTTGCTTTTTTAGTTGTATTGAATTTTTCAAAGTTTCAATCGGTCAGAAAGTAAAGTTCCCTATCAAATATGGCGGATTTTCGTGTTGGCGAAGCTTTCCTACTGGAAATAAGTGTTGATGTTCGCTTAAATCATAAATTCTTAGGTTTTGGTGCCGAAACAGTAAGTCAACACTTTCGCTTTGTTGATTTCGCTTCTTTTTTTTCTTTCCCAACAACAAAACATACACAGACAGCAAAATGCATCACATCAAAACTTTCCTCAATCACCTCTTTATTAGTATTCCAATAATCAAGTCTGCATTTTTAATCAAGCGGGTGTAAGCGTTTCTCACCGCCTCAAAAAGAAATGCAGTGTCAAGTACGGAACGTCATAAAAAGTGCAGCGTGCTAAAGGTTAAGATTAAAATTATAGCCCCATCGACAACAAAGGCCATGTACATTTGCTAAAAACCATTCATCAATCACACAGACCCAGACACACACACACATACCTGCATCTTGGGGCAGCCCCTCTGGCCCAGACCTCTGCTCCTCGCGCTCGCTGTCGGCCTCTGCTCCAGCAGGCTGGTGGACGGCCTGCCTTGCTGCGAGCGCTGCCGCCTCTTGTCGCAGCCTGTCCGCCTCCCTCCTCCTCTCTGCCAGCACCTCCACCTCCATCAAGCCTGCCATGAAGATAACAAACACCGTTGTACAGCATGAAGCCACATCACACGGACACGGCAGTGGAAATCACAAACACAGTGGCAGTGCTAGGTCATAATAAGATTTAGTGATACCGGCTTTGACAGCGACGGCGTGCCTCATCCTCTCCCCCCCCTCCACCCCCCTGCAAGACCCCCCCCACTACCTGTTCTGCAGCGCACACCACACACAGTTTCAGCATGAATCATATGACCTGAGAAGCTACAGTGGAACCTCCCAATCAAGGCCTTGAAAAGACATCCAAAATAAGGTCTGAAGGGGGGGGTTGCATAACGGAGGTAATCTTCATGCTCACAAAGCAGCAGTGATTTCCCAAGGCCCCGGTCATAGACCTATTCAAAATAAGGTCTGAAGGGGGGGGTTGCATAACGGAGGTAATCTTCATGCTCACAAAGCAGCAGTGATTTCCCAAGGCCCCGGTCATAGACCTATTCAAAATAAGGTCTGAAGGGGGGGGTTGCATAACGGAGGTAATCTTCATGCTCACAAAGCAGCAGTGATTTCCCAAGGCCCCGGTCATAGACCTATTCAAAATAAGGTCTGAAGGGGGGAGTTGCATAACGGAGGTAATCTTCATGCTCACAAAGCAGCAGTGATTTCCCAAGGCCCCGGTCATAGACCTATTCAAAATAAGGTCTGAAGGGGGGAGTTGCATAACGGAGGTAATCTTCATGCTCACAAAGCAGCAGTGATTTCCCAAGGCCCCGGTCATAGACCTATTCAAAATAAGGTCTGAAGGGGGGAGTTGCATAACGGAGGTAATCTTCATGCTCACAAAGCAGCAGTGATTTCCCAAGGCCCCGGTCATAGACCTATTCAAAATAAGGTCTGAAGTAGGGGGAGTTGCATAACGGAGGTAATCTTCATGCTCACAAAGCAGCAGTGATTTCCCAAGGCCCCGGTCATAGACCTATTCAAATCGAAAATGTCCTATGGTGTTCTCCCCTGTCAGGACAAATGTCTGGCTAGATTGTTAACACGCTCTGTCTCACGGATTTCTTAAAGAGCCAGGACATTATCCTATTTATTTCTCTTATCATATCACATCAAATCATATCAGCTTAGGCTCTGTAGGTTTTTGAAGCCTGTTGCCCTCTAGATATTTTTCATATTTAGTATAAATTTATATCTTTTCTTTTTGCCCATGAATTACTTTGGCTATTGTGCATTGGGTTTTTAAATTTATTTCTCCAAATTTGTGGAGTACATAATGTCTCTGGACAGTTTGTCCCATCACTTTTCAATCCTCGGTGCATCCCTGAAGAAGGGCAATGCCTGGTCTTCATAGGGAGGGTCTTAGTAGGGAGGTTCCACTATACTGGCCTTGATAATAGTTGTGTGCCTCTTGGCCTCTCTCTCTCTCTCTAGCTGCCCTGCAAAGACAGCCACAAACGGCACAGAACTTGTCACATAAAATCAGTTCAGTTTACGTTATGATGACAAACTGAATCACGTCGTTGACGCCGAGCTGTCCCTCCCGACAATTATACAGGAAGAAAAATAAAAAGAATTAAAAATCAACAGAAACCAAAAGAACTACAAATCTGAGGTCTCCCTAACGCTTCATGACTCGGGTTAGGCCAATCCGGCTACTGTAGCGGCCCCCTGGGACAAACCCCGACCGGCACAGCTAATCACACTAATCTTGTCATAATCGTCGATGGATTGAAGAAGGCATTGCCCTTGGAAATGACTTCACTCCCTTAACATTTGGAGTTTTTTGTTTTTACCGTATCATAAAATCAAGTCATGTTGGATACGTTGCATGACGGGTCTTGAGAGGAGTTATGTGCCTCATCTTCATCGTTTAAAAGTTTGGGACTTTCCTGGTATTGCAGTACCTACAGGATCGTCCCTATATCTGTTGCATTTAAAACTCCCACATGTGCCTGTTCCAGGCTGGAGGATGTTAAAATGGATTTTCACATATTAAAATCAGTTACTGGTAGCAGCAGAAAAAAGTGGATGACCTGCATAGCAAGCCCCCCCCCCCCCCCCCTCCCTCCTCCTGAAATGGACTGGGCCATGCCTGTCACAACATCTATAACCACAAAGAGAGGGAGGTGAACAATGACAACCAGCACCCCCTACCTTGCTGCATCAGTGTCTGGGCCCTTCTTAGGGACTGCCCCAAGGTGTCGTCGGCGGACTCCAGACACTGATCGGCGAGAAAGTCCGCGTCGGCCTTCAGCTCCCACCAACTGCTGGCTTCCTTGGACCATGAAAAATACTGCTCCAGCTCAAGTCGCCAGCGCGCCTCCTCCACGCCGATGATGAAGCAGCGGACGGCGTACTGCAGGTCCTCCTCGTCCTCCAGCCGCTGGTCGAAGGTCTCCCTTGTCGCCCGGATCCTCTCCCAGAATGCCAACTTGGATGCCACCCGAGTCTCCACACCCTCGCGGACAGGTGGAGGCTGCACCGCCTGGGAAAGAGAGGGAAACTCTAGCTGTAAAATGTGCTGTTGATGATGAGGGGGATGGGGATGAGGGTGATGGTGGTGATGTATACCTTTGCTGGAGAAGTTTGTGGCAAGAAACATGTCAAGATCAGGAAAACACCCTTTTCAGAGATCACAACACTCACTTTGCTGTCAAATCGGCAATTTCTCCATGGTGGAAAAGCTGAAAGTCAGATTCTTTTAGTGAAAAAGGCATGTGCCTGCTCTTTTCTAATGGCCACCTAACTCGTAAATGGGCACATACGGTTGGCGTGAGTTTACGAGTATATTCATAAATGGGATAGAATGAGTTAAGGTATTTTAGCTTGCTTTTTTCCACAATTTTTACAAATGCTTACTTTAAACTGTTTGAAAAATACAGTAGACACACATAGATCTTGTTTGACTAATTAAAAAAAGAAGGAAATTCTTGTATACCAGGAAAAATTGCACCCATGCAAGTAGGGAACGAGTCATAACAGGTGGGGGTGGGGGTGGGTGGGTCTGATAGTGAGGTTTCACTGTCCTACACTACACTGCTAAATTGGTTGGAAACTAGCAGGTGGGGTGGGGGTGGGTGGTGAATGGGGAGGTTCCACTGTCCTCCACTACACTGCTAAATTAGATTTTAAAAAAAGTGAAATCCTTACCACTGGGCTCAGGCATGCAGTCTTGATGTTGAGGTTGCCGGTCATCCTCCTCAGAACTGACACACACAGAAAAAGCATGACATGATATTTGCTATAATTTACTATTACTTGGCAAATTCGCATACTCTAGTCGCAGAAACTTATCTCTGTGAAATTCAGGTTGCTCCTACTTGGAGACTGCACTGCCACCATTTTGGGGGTTTTGCAGGAAGGCTGGCCAGACCAAAAAGTTCAACCTCAATAGGGGGAGGGGTGAGAGACTTGAAAAATTAGAACTATAACTTGCCCAACACATTTTCACTAACCTGAAGATAACTACAAAAATCCCTGAACACACACACACACTTCAAACATGGCCTGGCCTAGTCTTCCATTCTGTCTCTGGGACGAAGCATGCAATACGCTGTACATAACTAATACTACAAATGAACGTTGAGAAACAGGAAGATCACCAGCAAGAATAATAGTACTATAGCAACGACATGGTAGGCAGAGCATCAACAACGGCAATAAAAACAAGCAAAACAGAAAACCAACTGACCGACTAAAATAGCAAACAAATAAATAAATAGAAAGCACTTGTTTCACATTTTCAAGCAATATCTCAATGCCCCACATGGGGTGGGGGTGGGTGGTGAATAGGGAGGTTCCACTGTCCTACAGTTCCACTGCTAAACTAATACTACTCCTACTTTGTATGCTAATCTGTTGTTTCCGATAATGACTGCCAGCACTATTACTGCTCCTGCCACCATCGCCACCCACTACTATTACACACACCACACCACTACTCTATTACACACACCACACCACTACTCTATTACACACACCACACCACTACTCTATTACACAAACACACACTACTACTATTACACACCACACCACTACTCTATTACACAGACACACACCACTACTCTATTACACACACACACCACTACTCTATTACACAAACACACACCACTACTATTACACACCACACCACTACTCTATTACACAGACACACACCACTACTATTACACACCATACCACTACTACTATTACACACACACACACCACTACTACTATACACACACCACACCACTACTACTATTACACACACACACACCACTACTCTATTACACAGACACACACCACTACTCTATTACACAGACACACACCACTACTCTATTACACACACCACACCACTACTATTACACAGACACACCACTACTACTATTACACACACACACCACTACTCTATTACACAGACACACACCACTACTCTATTACACAGACACACACCACTACTACTATTACACACACACACACCACTACTACTATTACACAGACACACCACTACTACTATTACACACACACACCACTACTACTATTACACACACACACACCACTACTCTATTACACACACACACACCACTACTACTATTACACACACACACCACTACTACTATTACACACACCACACCTCTATTACACAGACACACACCACTACTATTACACACCATACCACTACTCTATTACACAGACACACACCACTACTATATACACACACACACCACTACTACTATTACACACACCACACCACTACTCTATTACACACACAACACCACTACTACTATTACACACACCACACCACTACTCTATTACACACACCACACCACTACTCTATTACACACACACACCACTACTACTATTACACACACAACACCACTACTACTATTACACACACACACACCACTACTCTATTACACAGACACACACCACTACTATTACACACACCATACCACTACTATTACACACACCACACCACTACTCTATTACACACACACCACTACTCTATTACACACACACACACCACTACTATTACACACACATACCACTACTCTATTACACAGACACACACTACTACTATTAGTATTACACACACCACACCACTACTCTATTACACAGACACACACCACTACTATTACACACCACACCACTATTACACAGACACACACCACTACTCTATTACACAGACACACACCACTACTACTATTACACAGACACACACTACTACT
This sequence comes from Phymorhynchus buccinoides, assembly GCA_017654935.2. Lineage (NCBI taxonomy): Eukaryota > Metazoa > Mollusca > Gastropoda > Neogastropoda > Raphitomidae > Phymorhynchus > Phymorhynchus buccinoides. The sequence goes on from CM065683.1 coordinate 3,626,981, forward strand.
ATTACACACCATACCACTACTCTATTACACAGACACACACCACTACTACTATACACACCATACCACTACTCTATTACAGACACACACACCACTACTACTATTACACACACCACACCACTACTACACACACCACACCACACCTCTATTAGTATTACAGACACACACCACTACTCTATTACACACACCACACCACTACTCTATTACACAGACACACACCACTACTACTATTACACACACCACACCCAGGGCTCCCAGGGACCCCCATTTGGGGGTCTATGAAGCACTAAAATTCTCAAGGACCCTCTAAAAGAATGTGCAGGGGGTCCCAGGGATGCACTAGAAATTCTTTTCAGCATTCGCAATGCCACTGGGACCCTCTATCCCACCTCTAAGGACCCTCTATACTATAAGTGAAGGAGTCCCTGGGACCCCTTGTTTTGCGGGACGATTGGGAGCCCTGACACCACTACTCTATTACACAGACAACACCACTACTCTATTACACACACCACACCTCTATTAGTATTACACAGACCACACCACTACTCTATTACACAGACAACACCACTACTCTATTACACACACCCTACCACTACTCTATTAGTATTACACAGACCACACCACTACTCTATTAGTATTACACAGACCACACCACTACTCTATTAGTATTATACAGACCACACCACAACTCTATTAGTATTATACAGACCACACCACTACTCTATTAGTATTACACAGACCACACCACTACTCTATTAGTATTATACAGACCACACCACTACTCTATTAGTATTATACAGACCACACCACTACTCTATTAGTATTACACAGACCACACCACTACTCTATTAGTATTATACAGACCACACCACTACTCTATTAGTATTATACAGACCACATCACTACTCTATTAGTATTAGCTTTACACAGACCACACCACTACTCTATTACAGACACAAGTCAGCAAGGACTCAGCCATTTATGTAACACAGAAGAAGCACAAACAACGGAGACCAAAGCATCACGCGCAACAGTCCATAGCTATCCACCTCGTAGCTTATGTATAGCCATCCATATTAATATATGCTCTGGTATATCTATTGATTTTTGTATTTCGACCCTTATTGTTAGTTTGGTATATATCCTTTGTGGTGTTAAGGTGTGTTTTTTAAAGGGTGTGTTGGATTGTTATGTGCATGATTTGATAGAACGAAATAAGAAGGAAGTATTGGATGGATTTCTTAACCGGAAAGAGTTTTTGCAGACATATGTTATGTTAACATTTGTCCTCTCCATGTTAGTTGATAATTGTAAGAAGAAGGTACAAAAGCATAACACACGTGCATGTAGACATATGTTATTACACACAGACCACGCACACACACGCGCGCGCACACGCGCATACACACACACGCACGCGCACGCACACACACACACATCATAGTACACACACACACACACACACACACACACACACACACACACACACACACACTGACGTCCCTACATCAGCTATCTCTTCACTTAGAGTCCTTCTAGTCTCCCTTGTAGTGTTTATTTCACTATAAGGGTTGACACCGTGGGGATCCTCTGACGAAGGAGATTGCGGATTCTTTCTTTTTTCCTTGTTGTTATGAGTGGTTTTTTCCCCCATTGTTTGTTTTATTTCCTTCTCTACTTGGCCTTGTCCATGTAATTTTCGATTTTCGGGACAAGGGGAGTAGAAATGGAAGGACGAGCAGTATGTATTTAAAGTTTACATTTGTTTGGGTCTTTATCGGTACATATTGTCATACTTATTCGGAACACGCCGACACACGTATTCACATTCATAAACAGCACATCAAACGGAATGAATGAGTCAATACACCACACTAGGTCAGACAGAAACCCTGACATTTTTGTATCAAAAATAACACTAAACGTTCGCCACAAAATATTGTCCATTGTAGTCGTTCACACACATACAAATGTAAGAGAGAGAGGGAGAGAGAGAGAGAGAGGGAGGGGGAGAGAGAGAGAGAGAGAGAATATGTTGGAAAAAAAAAAAAAGATGAGCCGCCTCAAAAAATAAACACCCCAAAGAAAATCATTAAAAAAGAACAAAAGAAAATGAAAAGAAAGGCGGGGACAGTGGTGGGTTTAAAAAAACAAAAAAACAAAAACAAAACAAAAAACTACCAAAATGCTACTCTGGGGGCATGCCTGAGCCACATGTTTTATCCAACGTTTTGTCAAATTAAGTTTGAATAAAATTAATTTAAAGACCCACCACGTCATGTGTCAAAATCATGGTTTTCACGTGTTTTCCCTCTTATAGCTGGTAAGAAATCTTAAGAAATCTTCCAAGCATAAGATGGAATGTGACACATGACGTGTGTGTGCGTGCGTGTGCGTGTGGGGGTGGGGGGGGGGGGGGGGGGGCGTCTGTAAGCTCATCTACAGGTGAGATTTCTCATTCGTTAGAACCAATTCTTGATCTCTGCGTGTTTATGATTGGAAAATAGTTTCCATTCATTGTGCTTTTGGACTAAATAGGAAGTTTTAAATTGGTTATTTCACGAACCATTTTGCCCATTTCATGAAAACGGGCAATGTCACGGACTGAGCGTAACACATACTATTTAGACGATGCGAAATAAAAGAAGAAAACTACAACAAATAAAACGTTTGGCGATATATCCGCTCAGCTTTTGATTCCGCACATTGCAATTTCATGGTCTAACTACACGTTGTAATGCATCACTCTTTCCCTATGGCAATAAACTAGTAGACGATCGCATTACCAAAGGAAAAGAGCAACACGAAAAAAAGAAAGAAAGAAAAAACTATATTTGGACCATAACCAACTCAAAGAAGGGCAGTTATTTTCGACGTTTCCATTTTTTGGTGGGCGTTTTCTTTTGTTTTCTCTTTTCGAAAAGTGTTTCTTTAATTCAAGCTGTCTTTGCTTTAAAAACGAGAGTTGTGAATCATCTTTGCACACTTAAAACAAAAAAGTTGTGAAGGTTAATTATGTCTTTATTGCTAAATACAAAATATTGTTTAAAAAAAAACCCCAAAAACAACAACAAAAACAACGGAGACAGACAAAGTGAACAAGGACTCACCGTCAAGCGCCGCATTTTCTTGCGGCGTCTCCTGTCGGAGGATGCCCGGCATACCACCATGGATGTGGACCCCGAGGCCACTGAAATGGGCATCGGCCTCGGGATCCACCACCAGCAGCTTCAGGGTGCCTCGGGGCAGAACGTTGTACCGGTGCCGGAACAACTGCCCGACTGGACGTCCGTCCAACTGAAACCAGAAGTCAGTCAGATGATCAATCAATCGCTCCATGGAAAATCAGTCATTCGATCCGTCATCTAACATCAGGTTTTGCACCCAGCACTAATATGTGACCTAGTGCCACGAAAGCTACAGTAAGTTGCTGGGCTAGTTACTCAGAACAGGTTTGCAAAGTCAAAAATCTCTTTTAAAAATCAATTTTGAACAAGGTCATACACCAAGGTCAAGGTCAGGACGGCAAAAACGTTTACGCGTATGCCTTCCTCTCATGGTGACACACCACCACACAAAATTTGAAGCGATTGGGTTTCAATTTGGGGTAATTTATGTGGGAGTCAGACTTGGTCAACACAAGATTTCTTTCCAGTTATAAGAGGGAAAACACGTGAATCCCGTGATTTTGACACGTGATCGGGTGGATCTTTAAAATTGTGTCGGATTATAATACTATAAATTGATGTAAAACTAAAAAGATTGTATGCTTTACTCCTATCGGCACACAACCACCTGTTTTTTTGGCTCACGTCATCGCTGACATTCGTCACAAGCCCTGTTGATCAAACCAAGTGCAGTGCCAGTCAATGCCTGTCCATGACCATTCACTGGGCATCACTGGGTCACTGTGTGTCGACACACGTGGAGATCTAGACTATAGTGGATCACACTTTGGAGCAGACAACAATCTTAAATGTTGACTCCCTTTCACAGGCCGAGAGTCGTTTTCCATCATAGTAAAGTTTGCTAGCATTGGGACTTTCATGTGTTGCCTTAAAATTGCATAAATGACGAACTTGCTCGTTTGTGTTCTGAATCAAGCAAGCCGGCAGTCAACGCACCTGGCCGAGCCAGGGGAAATATCACAAGAGCCGCCCGGCACGATGCATAACGTTTTTGACAAACGGCGTCTAAGAAACGATTTTACAAAAGTAGAATGATATTACCTATTTGTGACCCATCACCACAAAGTGGGTCTTAAGATGAATATGGCATATTTTGACTATTAGCATTTACATAATCTGCAGACACTTACCTTTCTTTTGATATATGATTTATTGCTCTACTCCAAAAAACGAGGAATTTATGGGGTGTTAAAGAGGGTAACCCAGCAGATGGCCATTTTAAGAAAACGGGGTTCAAAGATGTTTGACCCATCTGGAGTACATTAACAACAGGCATTTCTGATCAACCAACCCCCACTAAATTTGGCATGGTGATAAAACACACTAATGTGACTATGTCAAAACAGCAGACCAAATTTGATTTATACACTACTCACAAAAAGTTAAGGATCACTATGAGAAAACAGGTGCGCAATAAACTCCGTTCGCTCCTGTTATTTTTTTCTCAGTCAAGCCAAATTGTTATGAATTCTTGTTCAGCTGTAAGTGGGCGATGTTGTGTTAGTGGAAACATTGCACGTGATTCTCTATTACTGAGCTTGGCAGCAAAAGAAAAAGCGGAAACTTGCGAAAAAGGACCTTGTTTTGGATCGTTCTGCATGAACACATTGCACAAGCCAGATGGAAAAACCATTATGCACGTGCAAGCACTGCTGTTTATGTGTGAGATGCTGTCTCTTGCTTGGCTTTATAAGAAGACATACCACCAGTATTAGGCCTGATTTGACAATGCCTCCACGACGAAAATTGAGCGAGTTGGATAGGGGACGAGCTGTTGCATGGTTCCAAGATGGTGTTCCCAAGCGAGAAGTGGCCAGGCGACTTCAGGTGTCCATCTCGGTCATTGTCAGACTGATTCAACGCTTCACAGCCACTGGGAGGGTCCATGAAAGACGCAGATCTGGTCGACCGAAGAAGACAACTCCACGTGAAGATCGTCTCATTGAACGACAAGCCCTGCAGACAAGAACAGCCTCTTCCAGCATCATTCGAAGGCAGCTGAGGGTGGCTACTAACATCAACATCAGCCAGCAGACCATACGGAACCGCCTTCATGGGTTTAACCTCCGTTCTCGTCGCCCAGCTGTACGGCCACGCTTAACTCCAGCCCATAGGGCAGCACGCCGCGCCTTCTGCAGACGTCACGTGAGGTGGACACGTCAGCAATGGTCCCAGGTCCTGTTCAGTGATGAATCACGCTTCACCCTGAACCACAACGACGGCCGACTGAGGGTCTGGAGGCGCCCAGGGGAACGCTTTATTGACGCCACTGTCCAAGAAAAGGTGGCCTTTGGTGGAGGTTCTGTAATGGTCTGGGGGGCCTTCAGCCTTCACCACAGAACACCCTTGTATCATGTACAGGGTAACCTGACTGGCCTCCGATACCGGGATGAGATCCTTCGACCGCTGGCTGTGCCTACACTGCAGCAGATGGGACCGCCGGCTGTCTACCAGGATGACAACGCTCGCCCCCACAGGGCAAGGGTGGTCAACGACTTCCTGCAGCAGTCTGGAGTCAACAGAATGGAGTGGCCAGCATGCAGTCCCGATCTCAACCCGATTGAGAACCTCTGGGATGAGCTGGATCGCAAAGTGAGGAGCAACCACCCCCCTCCCAGGGATGCCCAGCACCTCTACCAGATGCTGCAGGCTGAGTGGCAGGCGCTTCCACAGAGGATCTTCACCACCCTGGTCAACTCCATGAGGACTCGCTGCGTCGAGTGCCAGAACAGCCATGGCGGATACACGCATTACTGAACTTTTGGGAGCATCAGAATGCCCTGTCTTGTGATTTCAATGACTTTGGGAAATCAAATTTCGATACGTACCCACTTTGATCAAATGTACAGACCAAACGATTGCTCGAAATTGAAGGCAATTGTGTATCGTTATCACTAAAGCATTGAATTAAATGTTGGCCAAAATTCAACGCATTGGCTTTCTTATTTGGAAAGTTATGAATTAGTTTGCAAGTGATCCTTAACTTTTTGTGGATAGCTTATATTTGATGGTTATTATCTTATTATGTAATGAAGTGTCACCTCTCTATTGTATGAAAGTTGAAAGTGAGAGCGAAGAAAAAGTTAAAACACACAAGAGGCAAAGCCTGCAAGGCTCACGTCTGATTTTTATTACTATAGCAGGCATGGGAATTCCCATGACAATTCCCATGCCTGTATAGAGAGAATACTGTTATGTAGACACTTGTGCATCTGAAAACAGAATTAATTTTTATTTTACTGTGTAAATTAAAATTATTTCTATGCACCCCTACCCCTTTCTTTAAAATTTAATTATATGTATGCGCATGTAACATAGTGGAGCCCTATTTTTATTTTTGGCAAACAAGTAAAATTGAAAAGCATATTGACCAAGCTTTCAGAAAAAACATAGTGACCAATCCCCCCCCCCCCCACCCCCCCGCCGGGGTAAAGGTGGTGATCTGTTATGTTTAAAATGATTTGTTCATCTATGAAAACTGTCCACACATTACTTCTCAAGATTACTATATCCTAAATTTTATTTTCTTTTCTGTTTAACCCCCCCCCCCTCTTCACATCAATGTCAGGCACAGGCAGTCAATTCATACATTTTATCTCCATGTACAGTCTTTTTCATGTTTCAATCTTTATTCTACAAATTTTTTACTCTAATTCAGTTAAATCTACAAACCTTATTTCCTTATTTTTTTTTTCAATATTAAATAATTTTTTAATTATTATTTCTTCCTTTATAATTAGTTAATTCTTACTCTTCCTATTCTTTTTTAATTTCAGTTATTTAATTTTCATATATTATTCAAATTAAATACTTTCAAATTTCAACATTCCCTTTTCAACCCCTTCACCATTATCCACCTTATCTCTAACCTTCCCTTATTTTTTCATATTTTTTTTAATTATATCTTCTATTCCTCCCCCCCCCTTTACTC
>CM065683.1:3634599-3660058 GCA_017654935.2 Phymorhynchus buccinoides
GGGGGTTGGTTGTCAGAAATGCCTGTTGTTAATTTTCCCATATGGTCACTCTTTGAACCCCGTTTTCTCAAAACGGCCATCTGCTGTGTTACCCTCTTTAACACCCCATAAATTCCTCTTTTTTTTTGGAGTAGAGCAATAAATCATATATCAAAAGAAAGGTATGTGTCTGCAGATTATGTAAATGCTAATAGTCAAAATCTGCCATATTCATCTTAAGACCCACTTTGTGGTGATGGGTCACAAATAGGTAATATCATTCTACTTTTGTAAAATCGTTTCTTAGACGCCGTTTGTCAAAAACGTTATGCATCGTGCCGGGCGGCTCTTGTGATATTTCCCCTGGCTCGGCCAGGTGCGTTGACTGCCGGCTTGCTTGATTCAGAACACAAACGAGCAAGTTCGTCATTTATGCAATTTTAAGGCAACACATGAAAGTCCCAATGCTAGCAAACTTTACTATGATGGAAAACGGCTCTCGGCCTGTGAAAGGGAGTCAACATTTAAGATTGTTGTCTGCTCCAAAGTCTGATCCACTATAGTCTAGATCTCCACGTGTGTCGACACACAGTGACACAGTGATGCCCAGTGAATGGTCATGGACAGGCATTGACTGGCACTGCACTTGGTTTGATCAACAGGGCTTGTGACGAATGTCAGCGATGACGTGAGCCAAAAAAACAGGTGGTTGTGTGCCGATAGGAGTAAAGCATACAATCTTTTTAGTTTTGCATCAATTTATAGTATTATCAATACTACACAATTTTAAAGATTCACCCGATCACGTGTCAAAAATCACGGGATTCACGTGTTTTCCCTCTTATAACTGGAAAGAAATCTTGTGTTGACCAAGTCTGACTCCCACATAAATTACCCCAAATTGAAACCCAATCGCTTCAAATTTTGTGTGGTGGTGTGTCACCATGAGAGGAAGGCATACGCGTAAACCATTTTGCCGTCGTGACCTTGACCTTGGTGTATGACCTTGTTCAAAATTGATTTTTAAAAGAGATTTTTGACTTTGCAAACCTGTTCTGAGTAACTAGCCCAGCAACTTACTGTAGCTTTCGTGGCACTAGGTCACATATTAGTGCTGGGTGCAAAACCTGATGTTAGATGACGGATCGAATGACTGATTTTCCATGGAGCGATTGATTGATCATCTGACTGACTTCTGGTTTCAGTTGGACGGACGTCCAGTCGGGCAGTTGTTCCGGCACCGGTACAACGTTCTGCCCCGAGGCACCCTGAAGCTGCTGGTGGTGGATCCCGAGGCCGATGCCCATTTCAGTGGCCTCGGGGTCCACATCCATGGTGGTATGCCGGGCATCCTCCGACAGGAGACGCCGCAAGAAAATGCGGCGCTTGACGGTGAGTCCTTGTTCACTTTGTCTGTCTCCGTTGTTTTTGTTGTTGTTTTTGGGTGTTTTTTTTAAACAATATTTTGTATTTAGCAATAAAGACATAATTAACCTTCACAACTTTTTTTGTTTTAAGTGTGCAAAGATGATTCACAACTCTCGTTTTTAAAGCAAAGACAGCTTGAATTAAAGAAACAATTCACGAGAAGAAGAAAGAAAAAAAACACCTACACACACAAATGGAAACGTCGAAATAAATGCCCTTCTTTGAGTTGGTTATGGTCGAAATATAGTTTTTTTCTTTCTTTCTTTTTTTTCGTTTTGCTCTTTTCCTCTGGTAATACGATCGTATACTAGTTTATTGCCATAGGGAAAGAGTGATGCATTACAACGTGTAGTTAGACCATGAAATTGCAATGTGCGGAATCAAAAGCTGAGCGGATATATCGCCAAACGTTTTATTTGTTGTAGTTTTCTTCTTTTAGTTTGCATTGTCTAAATAGTATGTGTTACGCTCAGTCCGTGACATTGCTCGTTTTCATGAAATGGGCAAAACGGTTCGTAAAATAACCAATTTAAAACTTCCTATTTAGTCCAAAGGCACAATGAATGGAAACTATTTTCCAATCATAAACACGCAGGAGATCAAGAATTGGTTACTAAACGAATGAGAAATCTCACGCTGTAAGATGAGGCTTACAGACGCCCCCCCCCACCCCCCACCCCCACCCACCACCCACACACACACACACACGTCATGTGTCACATTCCCTCTTATGCTTGGAAGATTTCTTAAGATTTCTTACCAGCTATAAGAGGGAAAACACGTGAAAACCATGATTTTTGACACATGACGTGGTGGGTCTTTAAATTAATTTTATTCAAACTTAATTTGACAAAACGTTGGATAAAACATGTGGCTCAGGCATGCCCCCAGAGTAGCATTTTGGTAGGTTTTTTTTTTTTTTTTTTTTTTTTTTTTTTTTAAACCCACCACTGTCCCCGCCTTTCTTTTCATTTTCTTTTCTTCTTCTTTTTTAATGATTTTTTTGGGGTGTTTTTTTTTGAGGCGGCTCATCTTTTTTTTTTTCTTCCAACATATTCTCTCTCTCTCTCTCTCTCCCCCCTTCCCTCTCTCTCTCTTTCCCTCTCTCTCTTACATTTGTATGTGTGTGAACGACTACAATGGACAATATTTTGTGGCGAACGTTTAGTGTTATATTTGATACAAAAATGTCAGGGTTTCTGTCTGACCTAGTGTGGTGTATTGACTCATTCATTCCGTTTGATGTGCTGTTTATGAATGTGAATACGTGTGTCGGCGTGTTCCGAATAAGTATGACAATATGTACCGATAAAGACCCAAACAAATGTAAACTTTAAATACATACTGCTCGTCCTTCCATTTCTACTCCCCTTGTCCCGAAAATCGAAAATTACATGGACAAGGCCAAGCAGAGAAGGAAGTAAAACAAACAAGGGGAAAAAACCACTCATAACAACAAGGAAAAAAGAAAGAATCCGCAATCTCCTCCGTCAGAGGATCCCCCCGGTGTCAACCCTTATAGTGAAATAAACACTACAAGGGAGACTAGAAGGACTCTAAGTGAAGAGATAGCTGATGTAGGGACGTCAGTGTGTGTGGTGTGTGTGTGTGTGTGTGTGTTATGTGTGTGTACTATGTGTGTGTGTGTGCGTGCGCGTGCGTGTGTGTGTATGCGCGTGTGCGCGCGTGTGTGTGTGCGTGGTCTGTGTGTAATAACATATGTCTACATGCACGTGTGTTATGCTTTTGTACCTTCTTCTTACAATTATCAACTAACATGGAGAGGACAAATGTTAACATAACATATGTCTGCAAAAACTCTTTCCGGTTAAGAAATCCATCCAATACTTCCTTCTTATTTCGTTCTATCAAATCATGCACATAACAATCCAACACACCCTTTAAAAAACACACCTTAACACCACAAAGGATATATACCAAACTAACAATAATGGTCGAAATACAAAAATCAATAGATATACCAGAGCATATATTAATATGGATGGCTATACATAAGCTACGAGGTGGATAGCTATGGACTGTTGCGCGTGATGCTTTGGTCTCCGTTGTTTGTGCTTCTTCTGTGTTACATAAATGGCTGAGTCCTTGCTGACTTGTGTCTGTAATAGAGTAGTGGTGTGGTCTGTGTAAAGCTTATAAAATACTAATAGTAAGTAGTGATGTGGTCTGTATAATACTAATAGTAGTAGTGGTGTGGTCCTGTATAATACTAATAGAGTAGTGGTGTGGTCTGTGTAAATCTAATAGAGTAGTGGTGTGGTCTGTATAACTACTAATAGAGTAGTGGTGTGGTCTGTATAATACTAATAGAGTAGTGGTGTGGTCTGTGTAATACTAATAGAGTAGTGTTGTGGTCTGTATAATACTAATAGAGTTGTGGTGTGGTCTGTATAATACTAATAGAGTAGTGGTGTGGTCTGTGTAATACTAATAGAGTAGTGGTGTGGTCTGTGTAATACTAATAGAGTAGTGGTAGGGTGTGTGTAATAGAGTAGTGGTGTTGTCTGTGTAATAGAGTAGTGGTGTGGTGTGTGTAATACTAGTAGTGGTGTGGTGTGTGTAATAGAGTAGTGGTGTTGTCTGTGTAATAGAGTAGTGGTGTCAGGGCTCCCAATCGTCCCGCAAAACAAGGGGTCCCAGGGACTCCTTCACTTACAGTATAGAGGGTCCTAGAGGAGGGATAGAGGGTCCCAGTGGCATTGCGAATGCTGAAAAGAATTTCTAGTGCATGCCTGGGACCCCCGGCACATTGTTTTAGAGGGTCCTTGAGAATTTTAGTGCTTCATAGACCCCCAAATGGGGGTCCCTGGGAGCCCTGGGTGTGGTGTGTGTAATAGTAGTAGTGGTGTGTGTCTGTGTAATAGAGTAGTGGTGTGTGTGTGTGTAATAGAGTAGTGGTGTGTGTCTGTAATACTAGTAGTGGTGTGGTGTGGTGTGTAGTAGTAGTGGTGTGGTGTGTGTAATAGTAGTAGTGGTGTGTGTGTCTGTAATAGAGTAGTGGTATGGTGTGTAATAGTAGTGGTGTGTGTCTGTGTAATAGAGTAGTGGTATGGTGTGTAATAGTAGTAGTGTGTGTCTGTGTAATAGTAGTAGTGGTGTGTGTGTGTAATAGTATTAGTGGTGTGTGTCTGTGTAATAGAGGTGTGGTGTGTAATAGTAGTGGTGTGTGTCTGTGTAATAGAGTAGTGGTGTGTGTGTGTAATAATAGTAGTAGTGTGTGTGTCTGTGTAATAGAGTAGTGGTGTGGTGTGTGTAATACTAATAGTAGTAGTGTGTGTCTGTGTAATAGAGTAGTGTGGTGTGTGTGTAATAGTAGTGGTGTGTGTCTGTGTAATAGAGTAGTGGTGTGGTGTGTGTAATAATAGTAGTGGTGTGTGTCTGTGTAATAGAGTAGTGGTATGTGTGTGTGTAATAGTAGTAGTGTGTGTCTGTGTAATAGAGTAGTGGTATGGTGTGTAATAGTAGTGGTGTGTGTGTGTAATAGTAGTGGTATGGTGTGTGTAATAGAGTAGTGGTATGGTGTGTGAGTAGTGGTATGGTGTGTGTAATAGTAGTAGTGGTGTGTGTGTGTGTAGTAGTAGTGGTAGTGGTGTGTGTAATAGTAGTAGTGGTGTGTGTGTGTGTAATAGAGTAGTGGTGTTGTGTGTGTAATAGTAGTGGGTGTGGTGTGTGTGTAATAGAGTAGTGGTGGTGTGTGTAATAGAGTAGTGGTGTGGTGTGTGTAATAGTAGTAGTGGTGTTGTGTGTGTAATAGTAGTAGTGGTGTGTGTGTGTGTAATAGTAGTAGTGGTATGGTGTGTAATAGTAGTGGTGTGTGTCTGTGTAATATTAGTAGTGGTGTGTGTGTAATGTAGTAGTGGTGTGTGTCTGTAATAGTAGTAGTGGTGTGGTGTGTGTAATAGGAGTAGTGGTGTGTGTCCTGTGTAATAGTAGTAGTGGTGTGTGTGTAATAGTAGTAGTGGTGTGTGTGTGTGTAATAGTAGTAGTGGTGTGTGTGTGTAATAGTAGTAGTGGTGTCTGTGTAATAGTAGTAGTGTGTGTGTCTGTGTAATAGTAGTAGTGGTGTGGTGTGTGTAATAGAGTAGTGGTGTGTGTCTGTGTAATAGTAGTGGTGTGTGTCTGTGTAATAGAGTAGTGGTGTGGTGTGTAATAGTAGTAGTGGTGTGTGTGTGTGTAATAGTAGTAGTGGTGTTGTGTGTGTAATAGTAGTAGTGGTGTTGTGTGTGTAATAGTAGTAGTGGTGTTGTGTGTGTAATAGTAGTAGTGGTGTGGTGTGTAATAGTAGTGGTGTGTGTCTGTGTAATAGTAGTAGTGGTGTGTGTGTGTAATAGTATAGTGGTGTGTGTCTGTGTAATAGAGTAGTGGTGTGTGTCTGTGTAATAATAGTGGTGTGTGTGTGTGTAATAGTAGTAGTGGTGTGTGTGTGTAATAGTAGTGGTGTGTGTCTGTGTAATAGAGTAGTGGTATGGTGTGTAATAGTAGTGGTGTGTGTCTGTGTAATAGAGTAGTGGTGTGTGTGTGTAATAGTAGTGGTGTGTGTCTGTGTAATAGAGTAGTGGTGTGTGTGTGTAATAGTAGTGGTGTGTGTCTGTGTAATAGAGTAGTGGTGTGTGTAATATAGTAGTGGTGTGTGTCTGTGTAATAGAGTAGTGGTGTGGTGTGTAATAGTAGTGGTGTGTGTTTGTGTAATAGAGTAGTGGTGTGGTGTGTGTAATAGTAGTGGTGTGTGTTGGTGTGTAATAGAGTAGTGGTGTGGTGTGTGTAATAGTAGTGGGTGGCGATGGTGGCAGGAGCAGTAATAGTGCTGGCAGTCATTATCGGAAACAACAGATTAGCATACAAAGTAGGAGTAGTATTAGTTTAGCAGTGGAACTGTAGGACAGTGGAACCTCCCTATTCACCACCCACCCCCACCCCATGTGGGGCATTGAGATATTGCTTGAAAATGTGAAACAAGTGCTTTCTATTTATTTATTTGTTTGCTATTTTAGTCGGTCAGTTGGTTTTCTGTTTTGCTTGTTTTTATTGCCGTTGTTGATGCTCTGCCTACCATGTCGTTGCTATATTACTGTTATTCTTGCTGGTGATCTTCCTGTTTCTCAACGTTCATTTGTAGTATTAGTTATGTACAGCGTATTGCATGCTTCGTCCCAGAGACAGAATGGAAGACTAGGCCAGGCCATGTTTGAAGTCTGTGTGTGTTGAGGGATTTTTGTAGTTATCTTCAGGTTAGTGAAAATGTGTTGGGCAAGTTATAGTTCTAATTTTTCAAGTCTCTCACCCCTCCCCCTATTGAGGTTGAACTTTTTGGTCTGGCCAGCCTTCCTGCAAAAACCCCAAAATGGTGGCAGTGCAGTCTCCAAGTAGGAGCAACCTGAATTTCACAGAGATAAGTTTCTGCGACTAGAGTATGCGAATTTGCCAAGTAATAGTAAATTATAGCAAATATCATGTCATGCTTTTTCTGTGTGTGTCAGTTCTGAGGAGGATGACCGGCAACCACAACATCAAGACTGCATGCCTGAGCCCAGTGGTAAGGATTTCACTTTTTTCATCTAATTTAGCAGTGTAGTGTAGGACAGTGGAACCTCCCTATTCACCACCCACCCCCACCCCCACCTGCTAGTTTCCAACCAATTTAGCAGTGTAGTGTAGGACAGTGAAACCTCACTATCAGACCCACCCACCCCCACCCCCACCTGTTATGACTCGTTCCCTACTTGCATGGGTGCAATTTTTCCTGGTATACAAGGAATTTCCTTTTTTTTTTAATTTTGTCAAACAAGATCTATGTGTGTCTACTGTATTTTTCAAACAGTTTAAAGTAAGCATTTGTAAAAATTGTGGAAAAAAGCAAGCTAAAATACCTTAACTCATTCTATCCCATTTATGAATATACTCGTAAACTCACGCCAACCGTATGTGCCCATTTACGAGTTAGGTGGCCATTAGAAAAGAGCAGGCACATGCCTTTTTCACTAAAAGAATCTGACTTTCAGCTTTTCCACCATGGAGAAATTGCCGATTTGACGGCAAAGTGAGTGTTGTGATCTCTGAAAAGGGTGTTTTCCTGATCTTGACATGTTTCTTGCCACAAACTTCTCCAGCAAAGGTATACATCACCACCATCACCCTCATCCCCATCCCCCTCATCATCAACAGCACATTTTACAGCTAGAGTTACCCTCTCTTTCCCAGGCGGTGCAGCCTCCACCTGTCCGCGAGGGTGTGGAGACTCGGGTGGCATCCAAGTTGGCATTCTGGGAGAGGATCCGGGCGACAAGGGAGACCTTCGACCAGCGGCTGGAGGACGAGGAGGACCTGCAGTACGCCGTCCGCTGCTTCATCATCGGCGTGGAGGAGGCGCGCTGGCGACTTGAGCTGGAGCAGTATTTTTCATGGTCCAAGGAAGCCAGCAGTTGGTGGGAGCTGAAGGCCGACGCGGACTTTCTCGCCGATCAGTGTCTGGAGTCCGCCGACGACACCTTGGGGCAGTCCCTAAGAAGGGCCCAGACACTGATGCAGCAAGGTAGGGGGTGCTGGTTGTCATTGTTCACCTCCCTCTCTTTGTGGTTATAGATGTTGTGACAGGCAGGGCCCAGTCACTGATGCAGCAAGGTAGGGGGTGCTGGTTGTCATTGTTCACCTCCCTCTCTTTGTGGTTATAGATGTTGTCAGTGATGATTCTAGAGCGCGTCCTGGGCGAAATCGCGCGAAATTTACGCTGATGACGCCTAAATGAAAAGCCAGTGCGTCCCCTATGACGCTAGAAAAAAAATGCGGACGCGTTTTTAAACCACCAGTGCGACATTACAAAATTGCACTGCTGCTTTGCGTATAGTCAGTAAGCCGGAAATGAATAATCCCCTTTCGCGCGCGCCATTGGACGTCAATGCTTTATCACGAGTCGAGTCTTATGAGTGGAGCGCGTCCGAGTGAGAAGATGGAGTAGTGAGAGGTCTGGTGCTGTGGCAATCATGAAGCGAACATCAACACTGTTTGATTATGCGTTCAAGTCATCCAAAACACCTAAAGTGTCTGACTTAGAAGAATCTGGCCAAACATCTCGATCTGTTGTGAATGAAGATACGGCTGCAGTAGAAGATTCGGGGCCAACATCCAGTGACAATGAACTTGAGATTGCTGACGCACGTGGCGATGGTCATGAGGAGGTTCAAAACAAAACCAGTGCCAGTGGTGGTAGGCCTAATACTCACATCAAAACAAGAACCTTTCAGAAAGACTGGCTTATAAAATGGCCGTGGTTAGAAAACCGAGACGACGGCATGAGGTGCTTGTTTTGTATCAAACTGGGACCCCATTTTTTTACCATGAAGAGTCCCTAGGACCCTCTTTTTTCATCTTTAGGGGTCCTTGGACCCCCTTTTCTAAAAGTCTAGAATCATCACTGTGTTGTGACAGGCATGGCCCAGTCACTGATGCAGCAAGGTAGGGGGTGCTGGTTGTCATTGTTCACCTCCCTCTCTTTGTGGTTATAGATGTTGTGACAGGCAGGGCCCAGTCACTGATGCAGCAAGGTAGGGGGTGCTGGTTGTCATTGTTCACCTCCCTCTCTTTGTGGTTATAGATGTTGTGACAGGCATGGCCCAGTCCATTTTAGAGGAAGAGGGGGGGGGGGGGGACTTGCTATGCAGGTCATCCACTTTTTTCTGCTGCTACCAGTAACTGATTTTAATATGTGAAAATCCATTTTAACATCCTCCAGCCTGGAACAGGCACATGTGGGAGTTTTAAATGCAACAGATATAGGGACGATCCTGGAGGTACTGCAATACCAGGAAAGTCCCAAACTTTTAAGCGATGAAGATGAGGCACATAACTCCTCAAGACCCGTCATGCAGCGTATCCAACATGACTTGATTTTATGATACGGTAAAAACAAAATCCAAATGTGAAGGGAGTGAAGTCATTTCCAAGGGCAATGCCTTCTTCAATCCATCGACTGATTATGACAAGATTAGTGTGATTAGCTGTGCCGGTCGGGGTTTGTCCCAGGGGGCCGCTAACGTAGCCGGATTGGCCTAACCCAAGTCATGAAGCGCTAGGGAGACCTCAGATTTGTAGTTCTTTTGGTTTCTGTTGATTTTTAATTCTTTTTATTTTTCTTCCTGCACAACGCTGTATAATTGTCGGGAGGGACAGCTCGGCGTCAACGACGTGATTCAGTTTGTCATCATAACGTAAACTGAACTGATTTTATGTGACAAGTTCTGTGCCGTTTGTGGCTGTCTTTGCAGGGCAGCGAGAGAGAGAGAGAGAGAGGCCAAGAGGCACACAACTATTATCAAGGCCAGTACAGTGGAACCTCCCTACTAAGACCCTCCCTATGAAGACCAGGCATTGCCCTTCTTCAGGGATGCACCGAGGATTGAAAAGTGATGGGACAAACTGTCCAGAGACATTATGTACTCCACAAATTTGGAGAAATAAATTTAAAAACCCAATGCACAATAGCCAAAGTAATTCATGGGCAAAAAGAAAAGATATAAATTTATACTAAATATGAAAAATATCTAGAGGGCAACAGGCTTCAAAAACCTACAGAGCCTAAGCTGATATGATGTGATATGATATGATAAGAGAAATCAATAGGATAATGTCCTGGCTCTTTAAGAAATCCGTGAGACAGAGCGTGTTAACAATCTAGCCAGACATTTGTCCTGACAGGGGAGAACACAATATGACATTTTCAATTTTAATAGGTCTATGACCGGGGCCTTGGGAAATCACTGCTGCTTTGTGAGCATGAAGATTACCTCCGTTATGCAACCCCCCCCTTCAGACCTTATTTTGAATAGGTCTATGACCGGGGCCTTGGGAAATCACTGCTGCTTTGTGAGCATGAAGATTACCTCCGTTATGCAACCCCCCCCCCCCCCTTCAGACCTTATTTTGGATGTCTTTTCAAGGCCTTGATTGGGAGGTTCCACTGTAGCTTCTCAGGTCATATGATTCATGCTGAAACTGTGTGGTGTGCGCGCAGCAGAACGGGTAGTGCTCTTGCAGGGGGAGGGGGGGGGGGGGGAAGGATGAGGCACGCCATCACTGTCAAAGCCGGTATCTACTAAATCTTATGATGACCTAGCACTGCCACTGTGTTTGTGATTTCCACTGCCGTGTCCGTGTCATGTGGCTTCATGCTGTACAACGGTGTTCGTTATCTTCATGGCAGGCTTGATGGAGGTGGAGGTGCTGGCAGAGAGGAGGAGGGAGGCGGACAGGCTGCGACAAGAGGCGGCAGCGCTCGCAGCAAGGCAGGCCGTCCACCAGCCTGCTGGAGCAGAGGCCGACAGCGAGCGCGAGGAGCAGAGGTCTGGGCCAGAGGGGCTGCCCCAAGATGCAGGTATGTGTGTGTGTGTCTGGGTCAGTGTGATTGATGAATGGTTTTTAGCAAATGTACATGGCCTTTGTTGTCGATGGGGCTATAATATTAATCTTAACCTTTAGCACGCTGCACTTTTTATGACGTTCCGTACTTGACACTGCATTTCTTTTTGAGGCGGTGAGAAACGCTTACACCCGCTTGATTAAAAATGCAGACTTGATTATTGGAATACTAATAAAGAGGTGATTGAGGAAAGTTTTGATGTGATGCATTTTGCTGTCTGTGTATGTTTTGTTGTTGGGAAAGAAAAAAAAGAAGCGAAATCAACAAAGCGAAAGTGTTGACTTACTGTTTCGGCACCAAAACCTAAGAATTTATGATTTAAGCGAACATCAACACTTATTTCCAGTAGGAAAGCTTCGCCAACACGAAAATCCGCCATATTTGATATAGGGAACTTTACTTTCTGACCGATTGAAACTTTGAAAAATTCAATACAACTAAAAAAGCAAATGGCGGCTTGCCGGAAGAGAAAGAAGCAGCCGAGCCTCGTTCTGAAACTATTGCAAGGTTGTTTATATTATTAGTGACAGAAATAAGGTCCGTGAAGCATTGATTTTGGGTACCCCTCTGAGGGTGCATGAATGCGTCTGCAGCTGCAGGGGAGACTATTTACTCGCCGACTGAATGCGTCTGCAGCTGCAGGGGAGACTATTTGCTCGGCGACTGAATGCGTCTGCAGCTGCAGGGGAGACTATTTGCTCTGCGACTGAATGCGTCTGCAGCTGCAGGGGAGACTATTTGCTCTGCGACTGAATGCGTCTGCAGCTGCAGGGGAGACTATTTGCTCTGCGACTGAATGCGTCTGCAGCTGCAGGGGAGACTATTTGCTCGGCGACTGAATGCGTCTGCAGCTGCAGGGGAGACTATTTGCTCGGCGACTGAATGCACCTGCAGCGTGCTAAAGGTTAAGCTTAATTTTTAGCAAAAGTATTTTGACCAAAACACTTTGATCTTGTTTGACCTTGTGTTTTTATCCCTTGTTAGAACGTGGTGTAGTTTGGGGCTTTAGGACCAGCCATAAACATACGATTCGGATCTGAATGCGAAGCGATATTCACCATGTGAGTCATGAATCCTATTAAATGCTTCCGTCTAAACAACTTCTGCTACTTTCGCTCTCTATACTCAAGTCGAGCCATGGGGCTTTAGGACCAGCCATAAACATACGATTCGGATCTGAATGCGAAGCGATATTCACCATGTGAGTCATGAATCCTATTAAATGCTTCCGTCTAAACAACTTCTGCTACTTTCGCTCTCTATACTCAAGTCGAGCCATGGGGCTTTAGGACCAGCCATAAACATACGATTCGGATCTGAATGCGAAGCGATATTCACCATGTGAGTCATGAATCCTATTAAATGCTTCCGTCTAAACAACTTCTGCTACTTTCGCTCTCTATACTCAAGTCGAGCCATGGGGCTTTAGGACCAGCCATAAACATACGATTCGGATCTGAATGCGAAGCGATATTCACCATGTGAGTCATGAATCCTATTAAATGCTTCCGTCTAAACAACTTCTGCTACTTTCGCTCTCTATACTCAAGTCGAGCCATGGGGCTTTAGGACCAGCCATAAACATACGATTCGGATCTGAATGCGAAGCGATATTCACCATGTGAGTCATGAATCGTATGAAATGCTTCCGTCTAAACAACTTCTGCTACTTTCGCTCTCTATACTCAAGTCGAGCCAATATATGAATTTCTTGTGATTCATAATTTTAATCGTAATCTTAATTCATGACTACCATTGTCATTATCGCATTACATTCAGATCAGAATCGCATGTAAGTGGTTGGCCCTTAAATGGTGTGTTGTGTGGATGGCCCTTAAAGACCCACCACGTCACGTGTCAAAATCATGGGTTTTCCCTCTTATAGCTGGTAAGATATCTTAAGAAGTCTTCCAAGCATAAGAGGGAATGTGACACGTGACGTGGGGGGTCTTTAAGTGGTGTGCTGTGTGTGGCTGGGCCTTAAGTGGTGTGTTGTGCTGTGTGTGGCTGGGCCTTAAGTGGTGTGTTGTGTGGATGGCCCTTAAGTGGTGTGTTGTGCTGTGTGTGGTTGGGCCTTAAGTGGTGTGTTGTGTGTGGATGGCCCTTAAGTGGTGTGTTGTGTGTGGCTGGGCCTTAGTGGCTGGTGTGTGTGTGTGTGTGTGGGTAAGTGTGTGTGGTGTGGCTGGGCCTTAAGTGTGTGTGTTGTGCTGTGTGTGGCTGGGCCTTAAGTGGTGTGTTGTGCTGTGTGTGGCTGGGCCTTGTGGTGGTGTGTGTTGTGCTGTGTGTGGATGGGCCTTAAGTGGTGTGTTGTGCTGTGTGTGGATGGGCCTTAAGTGTGTGTGCTGTGTGTGGATGGCCCTTAAGTGGTGTGTTGTGCTGTGTGTGGCTGGGCCTTAAGTGGTGTGTTGTGCTGTGTGTGGATGGCCCTTAAGTGGTGTGGTGTGCTGTGTGTGGCTGGGCCTTAAGTGGTGTGTTGTGCTGTGTGTGGTGGGCCTTAAGTGGTGTGTTGTGCTGTGTGTGGATGGCCCTTAAGTGGTGTGGTGTGCTGTGTGTGGCTGGCCCTTAAGTGGTGTGTTGTGCTGTGTGTGGCTGGGCCTTAAGTGGTGTGTTGTGCTGTGTGTGGATGGCCCTTAAGTGGTGTGCTGTGTGTGGCTGGCCCTTAAGTGGTGTGTTGTGCTGTGTGTGGCTGGCCCTTAAGTGGTGTGCTGTGTGTGGCTGGCCCTTAAGTGGTGTGTTGTGTGTGGCTGGGCCTTAAGTGGTGTGTGTGTGTGGTGGGCCTTGTGTGCCTTGTGTGTGGCTGGGCCTTAAGTGGTGTGCTGTGTGTGGATGGCCCTTAAGTGGTGTGTGTGTGCTTAAGTGTGTGTGTGTGGCTGGGCCTTAGTGGTGTGGTGTGCTGTGTGTGCTGTGTGTGGCTGGCCTTAAGTTGTGTGTTTTGTGTGTGGCTGGGCCTTAAGTGGTGTGTGTGTGGCTGGGCCTTAAGTGGTGTGTTGTGTGTGGCTGGGCCTTAAAGACCCCCCACGTCGCGTGTCACATTCCCTCTTGGGCCTTGGAAGTGTGTGTTGTGTGTGGCTGGGCCTTAAGATTTCTTAAGGTGGGAAAACACGTGGAAAACACATGATTTTGACACGTGACGTGTGGTGGGTCTTTAAGTGGTGTGTTGTGTTGGTGGTGTGTGTGGCTGGGCCTTAAGTGGTGTGTTGTGTGTGGCTGGGCCTTAAGTGGTGTTGTGTGTGTGTGGGCCTTGTGTGTGTGTGGCTGGGCCTTAAGTGGTGTGTTGTGTGTGGCTGGGCCTTAAGTGTGTGTGTTGTGTGTGGCTGGGCCTTAAGTGGTGTGTTGTGTGTGGCTGGGCCTTAAGTGTGTGTTGTGTGTGGCTGGGCCTTAAGTGGTGTGTTGTGTGTGGCTGGGCCTTAAGTGTGTGTGTGTGTGTGGCTGGGCCTTAAGTGGTGTGTGTGTGTGGCTGGGCCTTAAGTGGTGTGTTGTGCTGTGTGTGGCTGGGCCTTAAGTGGTGTGTGCTTAAGTGTGTGTGTGTGGCTTGGGCCTTAAGCTGGGCCTTAAGTGTGTGTGCTGTGTGTGGCTGGGCCTTAAGTGGTGTGTGTGTGGCTGCCTTAAGTGTGTGTGTGTGTGGCCCTTAAGTGGTGTGCTGTGTGTGGCTGGCCCTTAAGTGGTGTGTGTTGTGTGTGTGGCTGGCCCTTAAGTGGTGTGTTGTGTGTGGCTGGCCCTTAAGTGTGTGTTGTGCTGTGTGTGGCTGGCCCTTAAGTGGTGTGCTGTGTGTGGCTGGCCCTTAAGTGGTGTGGTGTGCTGTGTGTGGCTGGCCCTTAAGTGGTGTGCTGTGTGTGCTGGCCCTTGTGGTGTGTGCTGTGTGTGGATGGCCCTTAAGTGGTGTGCTGTGTGTGGCTGGGCCTTAAGTGGTGTGTTGTGCTGTGTGTGGCTGGGCCTTAAGTGGTGTGTGTGTGTGTGGCTGGCCCTTAAGTGGTGTGCTGTGTGTGGCTGGGCCTTAAGTGGTGTGTTGTGCTGTGTGTGGATGGGCCTTAAGTGGTGTGCTGTGTGTGGCTGGGCCTTAAGTGGTGTGTTGTGTGTGGCTGGGCCTTAAGTGGTGTGTTGTGTGTGGCTGGGCCTTAAGTGGTGTGTTGTGCTGTGTGTGGCTGGGCCTTAAGTGGTGTGTTGTGTGTGGCTGGGCCTTAAGTGGTGTGTTGTGTGTGGCTGGGCCTTAAGTGGTGTGTGTGTGTGTGGCTGGGCCTTAAGTGGTGTGTTGTGTGTGGCTGGGCCTTAAGTGGTGTGTTGTGTGTGGCTGGGCCTTAAGTGGTGTGTTGTGTGTGGCTGGGCCTTAAGTGGTGTGTTTTGTGTGTGGCTGGGCCTTAAGTGGTGTGTTGTGTGTGGCTGGGCCTTAAGTGTGTGTGTTGTGTGTGGCTGGGCCTTAAGTGGTGTGTTGTGTGTGGCTGGGCCTTAAGTGGTGTGTGTTGTGTGTGTGGCTGGGCCTTAAGTGGTGTGTTGTGTGTGTGTGGCTGGGCCTTAAGTGGTGCGTGTTTGTGTGTGGCTGGGCCTTAAGTGGTGCGTGTTGTGTTGTGTGGCTGGGCCTTAAGTGGTGCGTTGTGTTGTGTGTGGCTGGGCCTTAAGTGGTGTGTTGTGTGTGGCTGGGCCTTAAGTGGTGCGTGTTGTGTTGTGTGGCTGGGCCTTAAGTGGTGTGTGTTGTGTGTGTGGCTGGGCCTTAAGTGGTGTGTTGTGTGTGGCTGGGCCTTAAGTGTGTGTGTTGTGTGTGTGTGGCTGGGCCTTAAGTGGTGTGTTGTGTGTGGCTGGGCCTTAAGTGGTGTGTGTTGTGTTGTGTGGCTGGGCCTTAAGTGGTGCGTGTTGTGTGTGTGGCTGGGCCTTAAGTGGTGTGTGTGTGTGTGGCTGGGCCTTAAGTGGTGTGTTGTGTGTGTGGCTGGGCCTTAAGTGGTGTGTTGTGTGTGGCTGGGCCTTAAGTGGTGCGTGTTGTGTTGTGTGGCTGGCCCTTAAGTGGTGTGTTGTGTGTGGCTGGGCCTTAAGTGGTGTGCTGTGTGTGGCTGGGCCTTAAGTGGTGTGTTGTGTTGTGTGTGGCTGGGCCTTAAGTGGTGTGTTGTGTGCAGTGTGTGTTGGGCCTTAAGTGGTGTGTGTGTGGCTGGGCCTTAAGTGGTGTGTGTGTTGTGTGTGGCTGGGCCTTAAGTGGTGTGTTGTGTTGTGTGTGGCTGGGCCTTAAGTGTGTTGTGTTGTGTGTGGCTGGGCCTTAAGTGGTGTGTGTTGTGCTGTGTGTGGCTGGGCCTTAAGTGGTGTGTGTTGTGTGTGTGTGGCTGGGCCTTAAGTGGTGTGTGTTGTGTGTGTGTGGCTGGGCCTTAAGTGGTGTGTGTTGTGCTGTGTGTGGCTGGGCCTTAAGTGGTGTGTGTTGTGCTGTGTGTGGCTGGGCCTTAAGTGGTGTGTGTTGTGTTGTGTGTGGCTGGGCCTTAAGTGGTGTGTGTTGGGTTATGTGTGGCTGGGCCTTAAGTAGTGTGTGTTGTGCTGTGTGTGGCTGGGCCTTAAGTGGTGTGTGTTGTGTTGTGTGTGGCTGGGCCTTAAGTTGTGTGTTTTGTGTGTGGCTGGGCCTTAAGTTGTGTGTTGTGTTGTGTGTGTGCAGATGCACAGAGCCCTGTGCGGCGGGTGAGAAGGCCACGCAGACGACGTGTGGCACGCTACCCTCCCCGCCCACAGGGACAGCAGCAGAGGCAGCCTCAGTCTCCTCAGGCCCAGGCCACCTCTTCTTCCGCCCCCTCTTCAGCACCTTCATCCCCCTCCGCCTCAGTGCCTCCCGCACCATCCGCGTCGGCTTCAGCATCCTCAGG
This sequence comes from Phymorhynchus buccinoides, assembly GCA_017654935.2. Classification (NCBI taxonomy): domain Eukaryota; kingdom Metazoa; phylum Mollusca; class Gastropoda; order Neogastropoda; family Raphitomidae; genus Phymorhynchus; species Phymorhynchus buccinoides. The sequence goes on from CM065683.1 coordinate 3,651,265, forward strand.
CCCACCAACTCCGGTCCGTGCTCCAGGCAGGTCGCCATCCTCCTCGTCCTCTACTTCGTCATCCAGATCTTCAAGGACTCCCTCGTCGTCGGCATCCTCTCCATCCCCACCTTCACCATCAGCTGCTGACCTTTCTTCTTCTGCCCCATCTTCACCTGCCCCATCTTCACCTGCCCCTGCCCCTACACCTGCCCCTGCCCCTACACCTGCCCGCTCCTTCTCCGCTGCTGCCCCGCCCTCATCCACCGATGTGCGTCGATCTGGCCGTCAGCGCAAGCAGCCAGGGTGGATGAGGAGTGGGGACTTTGAAATAACTCTCCCAGCAGCCAAGCGGAGGAGGACATAAACTCTTCATCTTAATATTCTAAAAGCAACAGCTCTGTAAATATCAGGTAGGGGGATAAGGTATTTTTTATTGTTTACAATATTTTTCGGTATATTTTTCATTCGACATACCCGGTTAACAGACTCCAGGGGTCATCCCAACAGCCAAAGTGTTTAAATAAATTTTTATTATAAGTTCAACAGGACATAATTGTACATAAATACATTAACGACGGAATGATCGACAAGCTTTGAGCTTAAAGCGTGTTCACTGTCAACATGAATATTACATATTATGACTATTAAAAAAATATAAGATATATTAGTAGTCAACACTGGTACAAGTGCATCAGCTAGGGATGAGAACATTACGTGTCTGACCGTTTTTTATTGCCCCTCCACGTGAGCAGGCACACTCAGACTTCAGAGGATTTGGGAGACTGATGATGTTATGCTAGGAGCATGTCATGGCTAAAAACAATCCCCGCATAACTAGTTAACTAATTAATGGCCTTTTGTTGTCGACGGGGCTGTAATTTTAATCATAATCTTAATCATAATGAATGGCTTCATCCATCACAATCTCTCCACGCTCAGTTGAAGCCCCAACAGACAGGAAATAAATGGTGTTGTGTCATCCCGTGGTAAGCCTTTATCCATCACAATCTATCCATGCTCAGTTGAAGCCCCAACAGACAGGAAAAGGAAAATGGTGTGTCATCCTGTGGTAAGACAGCGGCGATGCCCAAGAATCGACCCACTGAATCAACTACATCATCATAAATGACATGTCATTTGCAATAATAAACCCACAACCACCCCCCCAAAAGCCAGGCTTGTAGGGCTCATACTCATAAGATTTATCGTGGTCAAAGCCCTGACATGGCCTTAGTTGTCAACGGGGCTATAATTTTAATCTTAAAAAATCAGAAGCAGTTGGGGGTTTTTCATGTCGCAATCTGACTGTTGAAAGACAAGAAACACAAATTTAATCCGAACTGTATTTTGAAGAGCGTCGGCGAAGCATGAGCAAAGAAGGTGACAGCAACCATCTTGGACCCAGACGGGTGTGGACATATGCATGCATGTGCTAACTTTAGAGCACACACGGAGGTGCAGGCTCTGACACAGACAAACCAATGCACCCAGACACATGCACTGGCAGCAACACGCAGAATAAATTCACACACCCACACACACACATCTATGTTCCAACTGTCTAGAGACCTTGGGGGGTGGTTGGGGAAGGGAGGGGTGTGACTGTGTGGTGGGCAGAGAGAGGGGGTGGGTGCGTGCGCGCATTGTGAGGTGTCTGTCTTATGGGAGGGACTTTGCACAGTTGCAGGCAGAGCCAGAAAAACACAACTCTCACTGTGAGGTGGATGGAAAGGGGGTGGGGGTAGGAGTAGTAGTAAAGTTATAATCATAATAATTGTAGTAGAACTAAGTAATGACAGTTACATTTTAGCAGTAGTACTAGTAAGTGGTAATAGTAGATTGTACCTGTAATAATTGTAATACACTGTAGTTTGTAGTACTTTTTGTTAATAGATTGCACCAGTAATAGTTTGTAGTAGTAGATTGTAGCAGTAATAATGGTAGCAGTCTGTAGTAGTAGATTGTAGCAGTAATAATAGTAGCAGTCTGTAGTAGTAGATTGTAGCAGTAATATATAGTAGCAGTCTGTAGTAGTAGATTGTAGCAGTAATAATAGTAGCAGTCTGTAGTAGTAGATTGTAGCAGTAGTATAGTAGTAGCAGTCTGTAGTAGTAGATTGTAGCAGTAATAATAGTAGCAGTCTGTAGTAGTAGATTGTAGCAGTAATAATAGTAGCAGTCTGTAGTAGTAGATTGTAGCAGTAATAGTAGTAGCAGTCTGTAGTAGTAGATTGTAGCAGTAGTAATAGTAGCAGTCTGTAGTAGTAGATTGTAGCAGTAATAATAGTAGCAGTCTGTAGTAGTAGATTGTAGCAGTAATAATAGTAGCAGTCTGTAGTAGTAGATTGTAGCAGTAATAATAGTAGCAGTCTGTAGTAGTAGATTGTAGCAGTAATAATAGTAGCAGTCTGTAGTAGTAGATTGTAGCAGTAATAATAGTAGCAGTCTGTAGTAGTAGATTGTAGCAGTAATAATAGTAGCAGTCTGTAGTAGTAGATTGTAGCAGTAATAATAGTAGCAGTCTGTAGTAGATTGTAGCAGTAATAATAGTAGTAGATAGTAGCAGTCTGTAGTTGGAGAAGGTAATGAAATGATCCAAGATGAGGAGAGGAACCCAGGAGAGGGAAACGCACATTTCCAGTCACAGACTCTTTTTCCAGTGAGGCTTGAGAAGAGTTCATTGCAGTATTTCTGGTGGGCAGTAGTACTCCACTATAAACAAATTCTAGCCCAGCCCGCCAGAATAGCATCTGCTCTCTCTGCTATCTGGAAACCATGGCCTACATCCAGTAGTAGTAGTTGTAAAAGTTGATAGTGGTTTTTGTAGCACTTGGTCGCTGTAGTAGTAGTGGAAGTAGTTGCAGTGATAGTGACAGAAGTAAGGTGTAGTGTTATTAGTAATATAGCGTTAATGGTAGTTATACAGCCAGCAGCAAGCAACGCAAGCGGCGGCGGCGGCGCTAACACGCTAATGCACTAACACTAACCGCATGATTTTACTAACAGCAGCAGCAGCGGCAGCAGCGGCGGCTGTGGCAGCAGTAGTGGCTGTAGTAGTAATTATTGTTACTATATAGTAGATTGTAGTAATAATCGTTACTATAGTAGTAGAATGTAGTAATAGTAGTTGGTATAGTACTTAGTTGTGGTTAGAAATAGAAGTACTAGTCTACGACTCGAAGCGTTGTGCGTTTCCCTCTTCCAGGCACCTTTCCTCGCCTTGTTTAATTTCTTACTATAGTACTTTAGTAGTTATTGTAGTAGCGAGTAGTAATAGCTGTTTCTGTAGTATTAGTTAGTGGTAACAGTTGTTGACATAGTGATAGTGAGTACCAATTGTAGTTAATGTCATAGTTCATAGTACTAGTAGTCTTGGCAGCAGAAGTAATGGTAGTGTTAGTAATCATAAATGTTAGTGGTAACACTTGTTGACATAGTGATAGTGAGTACCAATTGTAGTTAATGTCATAGTTCATAGTAGTCTTGGCAGCAGAAGTAATGGTAGTGTTAGTAATCATAAATGTTAGTGGTAACACTTGTTGACATAGTGATAGTGAGTACCAATTGTAGTTAATGTCATAGTTCATAGTAGTCTTGGCAGCAGAAGTAATGGTAGTGTTAGTAATCATAAATGTTAGTGGTAACAGTTGTTGACATAGTGATAGTGAGTACCAATTGTAGTTAATGTAGTCATAGTTCATAGTAGTCTTGGCAGCAGAAGTAATGGTAGTGTTAGTAATCATAAATGTTAGTGGTACAGTGGAACGTCCCTATTTTAACCCCATCTGAAACGTGAAATATTTTCACTGAACTTTTCCCGTTTCATTGGACTGTCTACTTTTTAGGAAGACCCCTTCATGTTAAGATTTTTCTCTTTTTTTGCTGATTTTTCAAGGTGTGAGTAGTCTTCATAGTACATAGGCACAGTGTGAGTAGTCTTCGCAGTGGGTTTCCTTTCCCTCAGCCTCGCAGTGAAGCGTACGCACGCACACACGCACGCAGACAGATTCACGCACGCTCACCGCACACTGACAGACAGAAGGGTACAGGTAAATAAAGAATGAAAAATTAGGGGTGGGGGTTGTTCATAGATAAAGAAAGAGGGTAAAGGAGGGGGGAAACCTGAACATTGCATGATTTGGGCAAAAAGGAAAAAAAAGCTATCTGCTTGGCCTTTCGCACCACTCGCTCAGCATACTACACTTCCAGACTATTTTGCCTTTCACTCACAACCTTGCTACACACATTCACCATGTCACTCAGCACTCGCTTATTACTCCTTACACTCAGACTTCCAAACCAGCACATAAAAGAAACAGTGAGAACAGATTCAATACAGCATCGATAATACGTTTTCAAGACACTTGTGTTAACACCGATGTTTCGTAGCCTTTGCAAACAGAAAATCCGAGATTGACATGTTTTATGCAGGAATTCAACATTTCTGTCAAATGAGAGCTTTTTGTCGAGGACTGTACCCAGATATTGGTACTCTTCCACTCTCTCAACACTTGTACTCTCCCCATCAATCACGAGTTGGGGTACAGGCAATGAAGGACTGGACCCAGATATTGGTACTCTTCCACTCTCTCAACACTTGTACTCTCCCCATCAATCACGAGTTGGGGTACAGGCAATGAAGGACTGGACGGTACTCCTCCATCTCCAGATATTGGTACTCTTCCACTCTCTCAACACTCTCCCCATCAATCACGAGTTGTGGTACAGGCAATGAATCTTTACCAAAATCAATTAGCATATCTTTGGTTTTGACAACATTTAGATCTGAGTAATTCTTTTTACACCAGGAGCAGAACTTCTGTACTTCGTTAAAATAGACAATCAGAGTTGGACATATCTTCAATTGCAGTCATCTGAGTACTTTATAACAGGAGTTGTTTCTGTGCCTCTGCAGTCATTAGTGTATAATGTGAAAAGGACTGGGGATAACACTGTACCTTGGGGGGCACCGGTAGAAGTGGCACGTTCTGAGGAAGTTATAGACTGAAAACCGACTGACTGAGTTCTGTTGAGTAAGAAATTGACTATCCAGAGAGTGAGTTTGGGATCCACGTTTAGCTCTAACAGTTTGAGGGCCAAAAGGTGTGGTTGTATTGTGTTGAAGGCAGAGAAGTCAATAAACAGAATGCGAACAACGGAGTTGGGGTTATTTAGATGAACAAAGGCATTGTGAAGAAGTGTTAGGATGGCATCATCAGTGCTTCTGCGGGCTTCATAGGCAAACTGAAAGGGGTCAAGGTGCTGGTTAGTATTATAGTAAAAGAAAGAAGGCGCTGAAGGACAATCTTTGGGCTAGCGGCACGCGGCAATGTTTGGGCTCTCCAACACAACCATGCAAATACAGCCACCAACCCAAAAGGGTAGGGAATCGCACGCACTCTGTCACACCTACAAATAATGAAATAAGTAAATAATGAAAAGACAGCACTTTGCACTGTGAACCAGTGCAGACACAATGGTGTGGCTAATTCTGTGAATCAGTAAAACGAAATGCAAACATGAAGAGGGCTAGGCTCAAGAACAAACCATGCATGCACACGCTCGCACCCATTCACACAAATCAATTTTTTTATATATTTTTTTAATTGATTTTTTTTTTTAAAAGCACAGCGGAATTATTACATTTGAGACATTCAATATCAGCACACAGACATACATGGCAAAACACATGCAAAAAGCAATCATGATATATGAAAGATGTATGGGGAACTCAACATGACAAATATATTAACTTTCAATTAAGCTTGTATACAGAAACCATTTTTGCAACAACAGCAAAAGTATTTCTATAATCTCATGTCCATAGAGTAAACATATTTTTCAGTTTGATGCATATTCTTCAAATCTCTTATAAAACATTGTACATTCGGTACACAAATCAAATTTGAAAATATTCAGTGCGATTGATCGTGGTGACAGCCCTGACATGGCCTTTGTTGTCGACGGGGCTATAACTTTACTCTTAATCTGAATATTCAGTGCACACACACACAGATGCACAATTTGAAAATATTCAATGCTCTGCAAATTATATGTCAGGGAGGAAGGAATGTGCAATAGTCAAAAATCTTCATGCTCGACCTTTTTTTAAAATTTTGCCTGATAATTACTTTTCTATGCCTTATCCTTAAACCTGATCTTCTCAGAGCTGTTGCTTTTTTCATCTCCACTTCTGAAAATCCCCAATGTCCACTGTATTATAATCATCTGCCTCCATTTATCAGTTAAGTTTTGTCCATTACCTCTTGTGATAGTTATCCTCCATTATTGATAAAACTCTGAATTGTTAATGATCTCTATGACTATTATGCAATATATCTCAAACCTGGCGGTGTTTTAATTATCTCTGCAGAGGATGTTGAACTTGACGGTGTGATGATAATCTTGAGATTTGTTTTTGGGGGTGACACGGATGCAGTGTGCTGATCAAGTTGAAAGAAATTCAGACTGATATTTGTGATAAGAATGAAAAAAATTCACAGATAAAGATTACTTAACCCTTTCACTGCCAGCCATATTTCATCCCTAAATTTCCATTAAATGTACCTTGGTAGAGAACAAAATCCATCTGCAGTATTGGGGGGGGGGGGAAATTCTTCTGTGACATATATAAAAAAATGTCTATCCTTACTTCCCAAAACTTAGGCAATAGGGTCTTTGGATAATAAACCTCAATTTCATGCCTTTTAGTGACATAGGTAGTTAAATCACTGTGGTGCTAAAATGCGACTGGAGGTGAAAGGGTTAAAATTAAAAACTAATGAAATCATTTTTAAAAAGTAGGTTTTTTGGCTTTTGTTTTTGATGAGCTTTTTGTGCCATCATTGTCAACAGCAGTTACATAAATTAAAGCAAACATCAAATTTCAGCAATATCATGATAATGTTGTGGTAATTTCTATCTTTTTTTGTTTTTACTGGCAGAACACAATATCTAACATTGTGTTATTGTTTTTTTAAGAAAGACAATTCCATGTGCTGTGAACTTTGGAAATGAATATCTGTATCATGCACTGAGTTTAGCCCTTTCACCGCCAGCCATTTTTCAGCCCAAAATATACCATTCAACTTAACTGGGTAGAGCAGAACAAAATTATCTGCAATGTTGGGGTTTTTTCTGACATGTATAACATTAGACCTGAATCCTTACCTCCCAAAATTAAGAAAAAAAGGGTCTTCAGATAACAGGCCCTGATTTGATGCCTTTTAGTGACATGGGTGTTAAACCATTGTGGTACATAAATGCAACATTGGGGGTGAAAGGGTTAAATAGCCTAGATGTGTATAAAATAGAAATTGAAATACTAATCTATTAGTCTACAGAGAAAGAAAAGGCCAAGCTTGTGATCAATCTGATATTCTACTCTTTTCCATGGATAATATTTAATAATATTCTACTCTTTTTCCCCCAAAGTCAGTGTGGCTGCCCACGTGGCGGGGTAATCAAAAATGGTTCTCATCCCTAACTGGTGCATTTTGTCCCGTAGTGTTCAAGTGCTTCGGCTGTTGGGATGATCCCTGGAGTCTTTAAGCCAGGGTACGGACAACAACAACATTCTACTCTTTTCCGTGGATAATATTCTACTCTTTTCCGTGGACAATATTCTACTCTTTTCCATGGACAATATTCTACTCTTTTCCATGAACAATATTCTACTCTTTTCCATGGACAATATTCTACTCTTTTCCATGGACAATATTCTCACTCTTTTCCATGGATAATCTGATTGTGATAGTTGGCGTCAGACTAGGCCTATTACAGTAACAGTTTATTTCTGAAGTGTGGTTGTGAAGTCAGATGGAAAGATGTCACTTATGTCACTAAAACTAATGCAGTTCTTCTTCGATCGCTCAGTTTTCTGTCAATATGAGCACAGATGGTCGGTACCATGCTGCCAGATATTGAGCAAAAACTAACGGAATAGTTAGGCCCTATCAAGTCCGACTTCGGTTTGGTATGATAGCTTTTTTTAAAGGTTGTGTTTTTTTTAAAGCAGAATAATGGGACAGTAAGGCAGAAAAATGATAGATGACAGTAAGCAAAGGAAAAGGCAGAGTCAAGGAGAGGTCCTGATTAGTGAAGTTACAAGTCCAGAAAAATTCCAGAGCTTGAAGCACGTGGGAAGACTGTTTATACAAAAGACAAGGTGTTTTTTTAGTTCAAAAGATTTAATTTGTACCAGTCTTATTTTTTCTTTGGTATTTTCGTTTTCGTTGAAAAGGGCAAGAGGATTATTGCCCCAGTCTTTTTGATGGTCAGCTGTGTGCAGATTGTTGTTACTAATGGAAATGGGGGGTTTTCGCAATGAAATGGTGTGGTGTGGTAGGGGTGATGAGGCTGTACAAGTGAACAAGGAGTTTGGACAGTATTCATGATTGATGCTGATATAACTTAAACTGATCTTTTTAGACTTGTGTATTTTGAAACTATTATCCAGCCTTACAATAATCCCCATTCTGTGCTTTTTCTTCCCTTTTAAGCTGTGCACTGAAATAGGTTGTAAAGTAAAAAACAGATAAATCCACTTTAAGAAAGGGTGATGGAGGAAGACTGGGGTGGAGGGGAGACTTTTTTCGTTTGGGGGCGGGGGGTGGTGTGCGTATTGTGGGTATTTGTTTTTGTCGTTGGTGGGGGGATTGTTTGTTTGTAGAATTTGCCTTCTGGAAACTAGTGCTTAACTCCCTTTTGTAGGAACCCAGAGCGCTGAACAAGGGCTTAAAAATAATACTCATGGCAAGTAGCGACTTAGTGGGATTTTTTTCACGCCAGAGGGCATGACGCTCGAGAGGGGC
>CM065683.1:3660558-3678041 GCA_017654935.2 Phymorhynchus buccinoides
CTGCTCTGTTCTCGTCTGATCTGCTCTCTGGCTATCTTCTATTCCTCTTCTCTCGCTCTCTCTGCTGCATCTGCTGATCTCATTCTATCCTCTGCCCTTCTGCCCTATATCCTTCTATCCTGAGACGTATCTGCTGATCCTGCCTCGTCTGCCTGCTCTTAATCTCATGATCTCTGCTGATCTCTGCTCCTGATCTCTGCTCTCTTGCTCTGTCCTCCTTCTTCTGGCTCTCTGTCTTCTCTCGCTCTCTGCTTTCTGATCTGATCTCTGTCTGCTTCCTCTCCTCTGCTGCTGGGCTTCTCCTCTCCTCTCTGCTGCCTCTCTGGTGCTTGCCCTCTCGCCTCTTCTCTCTCCCCTGCTCTCTGTCCTTCTCTGCTGCCTGCTTGTTCTGCTGCTTTCCTGCTGCTCTCTTGCTCTGCTCTCTGTCAGGTCTCTGCTCTGCCTGCTGCTCTGTTATCCTGCTGGCTGCTGGCTAGATCCTGGCTGGTCTTCTGTATCTGATCCTGCTGCTCTCTGTCTTCGGCTATCTTACTCTGCTCTGCTTCTCTGGCTCTCGCTCTGTATGGCCCTGATCTCCTTGCTTCTGGGATCTTCTCTTGCGTGCCTGTCTCCTTGACTGCTGCTGTCATGATCTGGGGCTCTCTTTGTTCTCTCTCTATCTGCTTCTCGTCTGCTCTGCTGCTGTTCTGTCGTGGCTCTTTCGCTTCTGGCTCTGCTGCTGCCTGCTGCTGTCTCTTTTATCGCTCTCTGCTGGGCTGCTAGCCTGATCTCTGCTCTGGGCGTGCTCCTCTGGCTGCTGTGCTGATCTGCTCTGATCTGCCTCGTGCTCCCTGCTTCTTCCCGGTGGCTCTTGCTCTTCCTCTATTTGCTGTCTCTATCCATCTCTGTGCTCTTGCTGGATCTGTTCTGCCTGCTCTGGCTCTCCTCTGCTTATCTCTCTCTGCCCTCTCTCTTGCTGTCCTCCCCTCTCTCTCTTGGCTGCCTCGTCTCCCCGTCTCTCTGGCTTGATCTATCCTATCTATTCTGGAGATCTATCTTCTCTCTGCTATCGCTCTCTGCTCCATCCTGTCTGTCTACTTGCTGCTCTGCTGCTTCTCTCTGATTCTCTCTCTGCTCTGCTCTGGGCTCCTCTGCTGCTCTAATCTTCTGGGTCTGCTCCTATGTCTGCCTATCTCTCTGCTCTCTGCTGCTGTCTGCTTCGTGCTCCTCTTCTTCCCTTCTGCTATCGGTTTCTGCTTTCTCTGCTCTCTGCTGCTATCTCTGCTGTGCCTGCTCTTCTCTGGCTTGCCTTGCTGCATTCTCCTCTGATGCTCTGCTTCTTGGCCAAAAGCTCTGCTCCCTCTCTGTTCTGGCCATTCCTGGCTGCTTCCTCTGCTATCTCTCTGCTGCTCTCTGGCTGCTGCTCATCTAGCTGCTCTCTTGCTCTGCTCTCTTCCTTCCCTCTGGATCTGGTTCCTGCTCTGTCTCTCTTCTCTGCTGTGCCCTGCTTGCTGGGGCTGGCATACTAGATCTGCTTTCTCTGGGCTGCTGCCATGGCTGCTCTGGGGGGGGTGTGGTTGTGGGGGGGGGGTGGGGGGCTGCTTGCTGGGCTGGCTTGCGGCACTCTGGCGCAAGAAGAAATCCCTGAATTTTACTTAGTTTCCCTAAAAAAAGGACAGCGGGATAATATGGGTTAATATCTTATATGTAGATTTAATCAATGTTTACATTTTATTTATTGGACGATGTTAAATGTGTTCGTTGTTTCCTCTGTGATCTTTGATTGATATATAATGTATGTTTTAGTACTGTTTGTTTATCGAGCCTGTGAACGTGCTTTGTAATTTCCTAAGGCATTATTAAAGCTATTGATTGATATAGGATAATGTATTTAATTAATTGATGAAAGATTGTGTGTGCATACGTTTGTGTGCCTGTCTTTTCTAGATTTTCATTTTATTGACATGGTTGATGATTTTGAAAATAAACTATTCAGCCTCAACTGTTCAGTCTTCAAGTATAAAGTTGTTGGATGCAAGATGATCAATGGGGCGAGTTGATGATGGTCGACTTAGCTGCTGATTTCACCACCAGGTGGCGACAAAATCTAATGGGACTAATCCTAGTGATATCCTTGGGTAATAGAGAGAGAGAGAAGATGAGAGAGAGAGAGAGAGATAGAGATATAGAGATGAGAGAGAGAGAGAGAGAGAGAGAGAGAGAGATGGGGGGAGGACTCGCTGTCTCCTCTCTCTCTTTCTTTAAGCCCGCAACTAAGGATATCATTAGATAGCCCGCACTCGAGCTTTCATGCCAGTTGGCAGTCAACTCGTCAGCTAAGGCTGCTCATTGGGGCGAGTTGGTCGTGGTACGAGGAATTTACTGGGGCGAGTTGGTCATTGGGGCGAGTTGGTAATGGGGCGAGTTGGTCATTGGGGCGATTGGGGCGAGTTGGTCATTGGGGCGAGTTGGTCATTTGGGGCGAGTTGGTAATGGGGCGAGTGGGGCGAGTTGGTAATGGGGCGAGTTGGCAATGGGACGAGTTGGTCATTGGGACGAGTTGGTAATGGGGCGAGTTGGTAATGGGACGAGTTGGTAATGGGGCGAGTTGGTCATTGGGACGAGTTGGTAATGGGGCGAGTTGGTAATGGGGCGAGTTGGTAATGGGGCGAGTTGGTAATGGGGCGAGTTGGCAATGGGGCGAGTTGGCAATGGGGCGAGTTGGTAATGGGGAGAGTTGGTAATGGGACGAGTTGGTAATGGGGCGAGTTGGGGGACGAGTTGGTAATGGGGGCGAGTTGGTAATGGGGCGAGTTGGTAATGGGGCGAGTTGGTCAATGGGACGAGTTGGCAATGGGACGAGTTGGTAATGGGACGAGTTGGTAATGGGACGAGTTGGTAATGGGACGAGTTGGCAATGGGACGAGTTGGCAATGGGACGAGTTGGTCATGGGGCGAGTTGGTAATGGGGAGAGTTGGTAATGGGACGAGTTGGTAATGGGACGAGTTGGTAATGGGACGAGTTGGTAATGGGACGAGTTGGTCATGGGACGAGTTGGTGGGACGAGTTGGTAATGGGACGAGTTTGCCATGGGACGAGTTGGTAATGGGGCGAGTTGGTAATGGGGCGAGTTGGTAGTGGGACGAGTTGGCAATGGAACAAGATGGTCTGGGGCGAGTTGACAATTTGGGCGAGTTGACTGCAAGCCGTATGCGTGTATGAATGAGTGTGAGTGAGTGAGTGTGTGTGTGTGTGTGTGTGTGTGTGCGTGTGTGTGTGTGTGTGTGTGTGTGTGTGGTGTTTGTACGTGCTTGTGTGCGTCCATGGTAAACTTTAGCATTACCTTTGCTCAGCATAGATCTACAAAGCGTTCAGTGACCAAACTTTATAATCATATACATGTTTATGAGAAGTTTCAAGAAGGATTTGTGTCAATGCATATGTAGAGGCCCCAGAGACTTATAGGACTAACAGTTACCTTAAGAATTGGGACTCTAATTTATTTATGGGCGGGAGCAATGGAAAGGAAAGTTGTACGAGCCCCTTAATCACAGTTCAGTGTAATGTACCCAGACACAACAAACACATAAGATGACAATCACACAATGCAATACACCAAACCGGATTAAAAGTTCAAACTGTTTTTTAATAAAATTTAAAAAAAAGGTATTTGATCTTTCAAAATACAAAGGTAAACTTTATCAACTAAAACATCCTCAACATAATCAATTTCTAACAATCCTCAACACTCCCCAAAAACATAAGTCTTAAAAGCAAAGCTTCAATTCGGGGTATTAAACAGAGTAAGGAAACAGGGGCAGGCTGAGCAGGATGGTCACATCATGTGCCCCTGAAAAAGAATAAAAACCGTAAGCAAACACAAACAAAAATAATTAAAACCTACACGCTCTTGAAAACCACCTTGCCGATGATCTCGAGGAAACATCATTCTGACTATCATCAACTTACTCAGTAACGAAGTAACAGTCCCACCGTCCCACTGCAGTAAGTAAATAGTCCACATAGACTGATGTTAGCTATGATCCAAGTGTACAAGGACAGAGGATTATCCATCCATTGGAACTATACTTGACATCACTGAGGAACCTATTGAGTTCCCACTCCATATTATTTACCTGTATGGCTACACCCCCAAAGACCCACTGTGATCTTTGTACCCATCAGAAAATGAGAATTCCAATAATGGAATCACAGTTTCATTATGACCAATGATTTTCCTCTTTCAGAGCATTTCAAAATAACAAATTACTAATAACAAATATTAAAACAATTTGTTCCCAATCAATACTATTTAACCAATGTCAAATTAATTTCCATTCAAACTTTCAACAAAATAATCTGCACTTCATCGAATTCAACTTCATGCCACTAACCACGTTTTCTTGTAACTATAAAGTTGCCTACACTAATTTGCATAAAGTCAGCATCCTGACCCAACCACTAAAAATATCCCAATACTGTACTCAAACTTTCCAAAACCAACAAATAATATAAACACACAAGCTGTACTCAAATCCTATAGCCAGTACAAATAGTACAACAATAAAAACATTATTTTAATTAATCTGCAACCTGCATTCTAACAACTCGTAAGAACAAAGAAAATCAGCTCTTCCAAAAATCTTCATCTTCAGCCAACTAAAATTATGTATCCCCCAAAAATTACCTACTAATAAAACATAAACAACCCTTCATTGCAAAGTAAAAGTAAGATTACAATTACAAACAAATCTATTATATTAACTAAACATCAAAAGTCTTCACTTTACCTTAATTAGGGGCAGCCCAAAAGCTTCGTGCTTCTTTAACCTCCAGACCAAGAAAGTGACGCTTCAATGCCCTAATTTTCCACACACACAAAATATTTTTAAACACACAGGAAGTGACGTCGTGGGGAAATAATTCCCAGACAAAAAATAAAAGTGAATCTAAAAATAAATGTTCCTTAACAAAGGGACGTAATCGACACAACCCAAGTAAAAATACAAGTAACAATTATTTCCCTTACACTGTCTCTAGAAGTTGGCAAAAAAAAGTAATTTAGTATTACTGAAACTCAAACATCGTTTTGAGTGAGGTATTACACATATCTAACTGATCTTGACCTGTGACCTAGATCATGTTGATTTTTTTATGCCATAATATTATCTTAACATTTTCACCAATTAATTCCACTCTTCATTACACAAATTTGGTAAGTACATAATTATGTTATCTTAAAATGATACGAGTATGGGCTGCACCTGTCCTGTCACGAAGCGAAGCGAGTGGTATGTAGCTGCTAGTGTCTAATAAATGCATTAGTGCCACTCTCTTGGCCTTGACTTGGTCTTCAATCTTTGATTTACAAGTAGTCGTCTTGGCCGCGTCTATAATAGTCATGAATCAGAATAGTCTGAAGTCCAATCGTCTGAAACCGCGGTAAAAAGCCATCAAGCCCCAGACCAAAAAGGGACAACATTGAAATGAGTTTCCAATATCTCCCATATTTTTGTTTTACACTACAATAAAGAGTTCCTCTCATAGATGATTGCTGTGGATGCAGATTTTTATTGTTTCTTAATTCACTTAATTAACAAACACAGGATAGAATTTGGCCCCGTTATGCAGAATGTAAAACATGCTAAAAATAATTTGTTCTAACATTTCGCGCAATAATTTGCGTTCATGAACCACCCTGTGAGTGTCCCATTAGCACAGGCGATGCATGACAGACTACATCCTCCACTTTGTCACGACACGCTAAGGTCTGACATAAAAACCGAAAAAAACAAAATCCTACTACAAAAACACACCAGGAAAACTACTGACTCACACTCGCTCATCAACAAAACACAAGTATGTACAAACACAAACTTTGTATTTACATATATACATCGGCGCACACATAACACATAAATAGCATCAACCATCAATTACATGTCATATAATTACATAATAGCAGCACGCATACATCAATTCCACCCCCATATTTTCCAAACAAGCATGCTGCAATTTCACACCTCAAAGCCCTTTCACACACACTCTCACCCACACACCCCAGCCACGGGAGCATTACGTGGCAACACGACGATCGGCCTCAAACACAGAGGGCTCATCACACAACGATGAAAAGAGAATCTGCCTGCCGATCGAAGGTACGAAGCCGACGAAAAGAGAAAATCCCACGCTGGTCGAGACGCACGGCCAAGGCCCCAACTGAGCTGGCCAAGAACAGACCACCCGCTCACTCAGCGGGACGACCCCATGGCTGACACCCGGCGCCCCTCGCCGCACGCGAACACGACTACCCCCAACACGGGGCAGCCACACCAGCGACGAACAGTCTCCAACGTCGCCACCTCCTAGTGAACACACGCCACCCTGAGCTAGGCTCCCACGAAGACAATACCTGATGACTGGGGCACGCAAACACGCTGCTCCACAAACGACAGCAAGCACGCCAGACAGCAACAAAGCACCAAACCTAGATCCTCACGTCTGCAAACAAGACACAAGCCCACAAGACTCAGGCAACTTTTTTTTCGTTTCTGTCCCATTTTCTCGGTCGTACAGTGGCGTTGCTCCCACGCCGCTCATTCCGAATCCCAATTCGCAGCTACACCCCGGCTTGTTCAAGTCGCTGAATCCGAAACCAGCAGTCCAAGGGAAGTGAATCTATGTTATGCCATCAGGAGGCAACCAACCGAGGAGACACTGCACTGCTGCTGAGTCACTTCGGTGGAGTTCAGCAGAGCCTGTTCAGGACACCACCTACTCAGCCTACTGACAACACTATTCTCTTAGTCGCGGAGCCAGCGTGAGTGAGGTCCTCCTCTGAGGGCGCCACCACGACCGTCCACCGACAGCTCCCCAGAACACACTGATCCCAAAGACTTTGACCCGAACGCACACCAAGGCATAGACTGGATTGGAAACCGAAAGTGAGGTCACCATGAGAGCAGGGCATGCAAAGCCACAACATTTGAGACATTGTTTTCTTTTTAACGATTGATGGAAATGAGGCGGATGACAACGATGATGATGATGATGCTATGGAGTTCCGTATCGGTCTGAGACTGATCTGTATGAGGGCTGTATTCTACGCTTCCTTTCATAATGATATCCCGGTGTTAACCAGGCCCGAGAACTACAGACACCATGCAGTGTTGGTCTTGAAATTAGAGCAACACTCTCAGAATCGCATCTGTTAAGCGGATGAAGCTTGACTGTGTGGTTTCAGTCTTCCCATTGAGCCCATAGCCACTCACTCTGTGTAGGATACGGTCCAGGACCTAAAAAACCCTCGCATCTGATGGAATTCGAACTCAAGACCTCCCAGCCAATAGTCCGTGACGCTAACCACTACACCACAGTGGTGACACTCAGGCAAGTTGACCAAACCAAGCATACTGCCTGAACAAAGAAACAGCACGATGTCCAGGCACTACGACCTTCAATACACCGGCCAACCGGTTGACACAAAGTCAACCCACCTCGAAGGACAGACCGGGTCAGAACGACCCACCTGCTGACACCTCTACATCAAGAGGGTCGAACAGGCCATGACGAAAGACAAAGCTTAAGTGATTTGACATAGCGAAAGTTAAGGGCTCCTAACACAATATTATCAACTCCGCAACTGAGCAATGCTACTAGCGAATCACATGAAGCCTTACATAACGAACAACACAGGACAAGACTAACACACAGACGAAAGGAAATCTAGGACTGGTGCAAAACTCTTGCATACAGATATTCATATACTTCCTCTTAAGCATTCTAGAATAAACTGAACACAAAAGCTGCGTGCAACACGAAATGCGTAAAACAAACTATCGTCTGCTAGACAAGCAAAAATTCGTCTACTCACAAATGCGCTCAGCAAATCACTTTTTTTACAGCACACTGACAGGCTAAAATGAAACTAGAAATTATTGGTACAGCGCACATCCCAACAACAACAAAAATACCCTAGGAGTATGCCGTTTGTGACACACTTTGCTACCGTATAGACTGTATCCCCTAACTATCTTTATCATGGTGGTCAATGTTTTGACAATATGTGCGATGTTGGTTTTTAATGGCTCTTGAAGGGACGACAAGCAACAGACTTACAAAGGTCACAGAGATTCCACTGAAGGTCCACAACATGTGTCCTGGTGTAGACTACTTGACTAGACAGAGCTCACCAAATATCACAATGATGCAGGGTAATGCGTCGAGATGCTCTATGTATAGGATGCCACATAGAATGGTCAACAATGGAGTGCAGTATGGCATGTGTGAAACTTACCACTTTTATTGTCTGCTTAAAGTTGTAGTACCTCAACGTATGCATGCACGTGCTAGGCTTCAAAGACTGCATTACTGGTGTGGTCCCACACGGTGGAGAGCTGCAGTATTTTATGGTTCATTCGATCATAAATATATCGTTAACTGCAATCTTCATTCATTTAAGGATTTGTACCTGGATTCACCTATCAATTTCATGTTCATACTAAACATAAACAATCCATGCATAAAACTATCGTTTTGGGCGATTCAACACCATAACCTTGTAATTAATGTGACATATAATTCTGGATATATTGTTGTCCCATATGTAAATGTTAATAAATATGACAAGTGGAACTTTACAATGCCATCTGATGCTGCCATTGTTGTAAGCATTCAGATCTTTCCTTCTGATTATTTATGCTTTCTATACCAACGTATGGTCAAACTCACTTGCCACAGAAAGCACTCAAAAGTTAGTCAGCGTCTGTGCGTTGAGCGCCCTCTATCAGCAAACATTCTTTACGCATTAGTCCTCGAAATAGAATTTGATTATAGTTTTCCCTTTCATGGTGGTTTGAAATTTCGCTTTTCTGTACTCTCTACGGTTCAGCAGGATCTGCAATTGGCCAGCGGAAAGATCAACTGCTCCGTAGATCTCTATTCTGAATTTCAACATCACGTGGACTGTAACTTCATGGCAGAATGTGAGGATGGACGGGATGAAACAGAACACTGTCCCTTCAGCAGTGCACAGTGTCAGGGACTGGTGGCCTCAGTAAACAAGTGTCTCCAGT
Organism: Phymorhynchus buccinoides; assembly: GCA_017654935.2. Classification (NCBI taxonomy): domain Eukaryota; kingdom Metazoa; phylum Mollusca; class Gastropoda; order Neogastropoda; family Raphitomidae; genus Phymorhynchus; species Phymorhynchus buccinoides. The sequence continues at coordinate 3,669,613 of CM065683.1, forward strand.
TGATTTCCTTTGACGAAGATCTCCACCAGTCCTTGTTAGACTACGTCTGTCCAAGGATGAATGGGACATTGGCATCTCTGAAAACAAAACAAGAATACACAGACTTTCTGGTGTTGTTTCAACACTATGGTTCGTTTTCAGTGTCCATAGGTTACCAGGCAGGTTGGAAGTTTGTGCCATTTCTGTACAGCAAATTCCATCGGTGGTCTCACGATTCTTTGATATATGATATACAGCACTTAGAGAGACGTGAAAGGTACGTTCCGTCCAGGAATTTTCGACATTTTATGCTTAATTCTGGACAGCTGATAACACTTTATAGCTCAAGCTTTGTTGCATGTCAAGCGAATTTGTACTATCATTATGTTGTTCTTTCTAACACACCAATTGGCCTATCACACAAAAGACAAAAACGTTCAAGGCATTCTCGACAGCATCTGGTGGTTTTGTCAGACAATCACATGATACATACATTTTTACTTTGTCACTATGAGCATCAAAGCACAACGAACGGCTCACTTTCCTTCATAGATGATTCTGGACATCACCAGAGAAGAGCCATATCCAACTTCCATGTGTTTAAATGTGCTGATGACTTGACAACTGTGCATCACACTCTTCTTTGTGACTTCAGAAAGGACTGCCTAGACAGCACTGATGAGTCGTTCTGTGAGCATCCTTCATGTGCTGGTGTCCAGTGCTCCAACGGTCAGTGTGTGTCCCTCAGTCAGCGCTGTAACCAATACGCTGACTGTCTGGACGACTCTGACGAGCTGGACTGTCCCGATGACCACTCCTACATCACTCCGGTCAAGGAGGAAGACAGTCGTCAACGGTTTTACATCAATCTGGATGGGACTGGTTACTTCACCCAACAAGAGATGACCACTGACGTTTGTCCTCACAGTCATTACCAATGTACCACAGAGTGGCTCTACTGTTTGCCTGTCTACACTCGCTGCAATGGGTTTTCTGACTGTGTCTATGGGGAGGACGAACAAAACTGTGAGACAAATTCATGTCCTGGTTTTTACCGATGTCGATCGTCCACAGTGTGCGTGCACGGACATAATCTGTGTGATGGTTGGGGTCAGTGTCCACAGCGAGATGATGAACTGCTGTGTGATACCACCTGTCCTGAGCACTGCCAGTGTCAAGGTCATGTGTTCCTGTGTAACAGACCATTTCTTACTCATTTGTTTCCACAATTAAGGTATGTGAAAGCAACTGGGTCCGGCATGACACTGTCAAATTTCAAGAAAAATATGCACCTCGTCCTTTTAATTCTATCCAAGTGTTCGTTGTATAATATGTCAAGTTCCAGGTTAAAAAACCTGCTGTATCTGGATCTTTCAAACAATTATTTAACTGTTATCAGTATTGAAACTTTCTTATTGTTCCCAAACTTAAAAACTTTAATAGTGAAACACAACCCTCTTAAAGAAATAGTACCTCTAAATAATCACAGAAAACTCACACTTTATATGCTGGAAGAGGTAGATACATCCACGACACGTATCAATCATCTATTAACAGATTTAGAAATATACTTTCCAAGCGTGAAATGTCTTAATGAATCGTTCAGTGCAGTAAACAACATTGGACGATCAGGTTTTAAAAACATGCCACAAATCAGACAGGTGGATATCACAGGGAATGTCATTACCAACTTTCCAAGAGATCTGTTTCTCAAGTCCCCTGAATTACAACATATGTTTACTTCAAACTACAGATTGTGTTGCCACAGTTTACTTCCTTCACACTCGGTGAAATGTGTTGCCCCACATACTGTTCTCCCTTCATGTGAAACATTGTTAACAACACAGTTGTATCGAATCGTATTTTTGATAAACATTGTTTGTACAAAAGCAGGAAATGTCCTCTGGTTAATAACCTTGATTAAGTTTAACGCCATATTTGAAAAACTGTTTTTGCTGGTCGCTGGTCACCTGCAGGTAGCCGATATTTGTATGGGGTGTCATGTCAGCATTGTTGTGCTGGCAGACAAGGTGCTTGATGGAAACTACATCCATGTGGAAAACATGTGGACCAGCAGTGTGCCCTGCAAACTGGCAGCATTCCTCTTCTGTGTGTCCAGCACAGTGTCAGTGTTGGTCATCTGGCTCACCACCTTCTACCACACAGCTGTCCTGTGTTTGCCTCGGGTGTCATTGAGATGGAACACCTCGTTCATCCACACAGCATGTGCAGTCATGTGGACTGTTGGAATTTCTATGGCACTGGTTCCACTTTCTCCTGGACTGGCACACTGGGGTCTAGAAAGTCAGTCTGGGTTATGTCGTCTGACATCTCTGGACAACAATACTTTTAATCTAAGCTTCAGGTGGTTTAACGTCATCGTGACTGTCAACTGTACTCTGTGTTGGATGATCGTGGCTGGTCAAGTTGTCCTCTACAGGCGAATGCCTGAACACGGAATAACATTCAAACCTGGACTGAGACTGGTGTTCTCTGCTGTCCGTGTGATGGGAACAGTGGCTCTCATTGATGCTACGTGCTGGATTGTGTTTGGATTTGTCACAGTCATGCGCTCACAAGGTGTAGCTGGCTTTAATGGAATTCATAAAACTATGATTGTGTTTTTGTTGCCTCTCACCTCAGCTCTCAGCCCATTCCTCAGCATGTGGGCTGTTCAAACACAACGACAACATCAACAACAAGAAGATAAAGTACTGAAATTAGTAACTAAAGAACTTCATCAGAAACAGCGCAAACACAAGACATAAACTAATAATATCACTAGTAGTAATATTCCACTGTTTAAGTGAAGTGCTTTGAGTAGTAGGTAAAAGACCAACAACTAGTAAGCTTTGGAAATTTTTTATTTTTATTTTATTTTTTTACATATGAGCCTTCTTTTCCACATTATATTTTCATACTTCCTTAAATTTAATTTTGCACTGAACATGATAGACTTTGTTCCTGGTGTTTATTTAGCTAACGTTTCAGATTACATTTATCTTCAGATTTATAAGAAGTAGGAGCCCGTATGTAGAGTGCTTAAACTCGCATTTATAAACTTTGTGGTGCTGTTATATTATTATAGTCTAAGGTCCAAACTCTTACACAATGCAAAAATATCCTGCGCAACATTACAAATGCGCCAATGGGAGACCATTTAAGACGGTACCTTAAATGATCCAATGGGATGCATTTGCACACTGTGCCGATAACATTTAAAGCATAGCAGTGAATGGCAAATGAATAAAACTGCAACTTAATTTTTCTTCTCAGCCTTGTGATTTGCGCACAGACTGATGTCACAGATGTTAGAAATGTAATGAAAGTCGCTAAAAACGTTTCAGGTATATTAGTGGGGCAATTCCTTAGGCAGAAGTAGTTACGTCTTGCATCACTAAAGTGGGGCGAAACCGCCATAGTGGATAGTCACGTGGTTTCTAATTGGCTTCCATGAAGTTACAGACGTGTCTGAAGACCATCAGCATGTATGCACATTGTTTTAAGAATTAAACTGTGAACATCCTCCATATTTTTTGTAATATGACCAGTGACACATTTGACCCAAAACACTAATTGCTCTTTCCCCATACATTAATTGCTCTTTTCCATATTGTCCCATCTTGAAAATGAGCCATTAATCTTTATGGACAAATTTATTACTGGTCACTTGACCAGGCCCAATGACTAAATCAATGGGGTAGTTTACAAAAATATGGAGGATGTTGACAGTATGATTCTTGAAAGGGTCGCTGGCAAACATTTCTTTGCAAACATGATAGGGGTCTTCAAACATATCCATGGATTCATGTAAGCCAGTAAGAAATCATATGAATGTTCAATAAGGCGGCTTATCCCCAATTAGTGATGCAAGATGTAACTGCGTCTGCCTAAGGAACCACCCCACTAATTCATCTGAAACGTGTTTTTTAGCGGTTTAATATAGTGACAATAATGTCTTTCATTACGCTTCTTATCCCTGTGATGTCATCACTGGCCTCTGAGATGCCAAAGGGCAAATTGCGCGTTTTGGGCTAAGTCTTTGGATTTCGTTTACGCGCAAATGACAAAGCTGAGAAGAAAAAGTAAGCTGCAGTTTTATTCATTAGTCATGTGTGAACACTGCTTTAAATTTTATCAGCACGGTGTGCAAATGCTTCCCAGTGGATCATTTAAGGTACCATCTTAAACGGTCTCACATCCGCGCATGTGTCATGTTGTGCAGGATATGTTTTACATTGCCTAAGAGTTTGGACCTTTTGCTACAATATGACTACATCACAAATTTATAAATGCCAGTCCAAGCACTCAAAACGGTGCCTGCAATTGTCGCAGCAAGTGATCCTCAACTTGTTTTTAACAGTATATGTATTCAATTCAGTTGAATTCAGTAATGGTCAGCCATTTGTACAAAAATCTAACACATTGTTACTTTTCTGATTACTTTAGAGCAAAATCAACCGAGAATTAAGTAGCGAGCAGTGGTTAGTCAAACTGTCCCATTCTAAATTATTGATAAATTCAATATAATTTCACTTCTGGGTAGTTTGGAACAATGGGAGCACTTGTCTACCGAGCTCAAGAGCACTGACCACTGGTCAGTCAGAGCACTTCTCTACCAAGTTCAAGAGCACTGACCAGTGGTCAGTCAGAGCACTTCTCTACCGAGTTCAAGAGCACTGACCACTGGTCAGTCAGAGCACTTCTCTACCGAGTTCAAGAGCACTGACCACTGGTCAGTCACAGCACTTCTCTACCGAGTTCAAGAGCACTGACCACTGGTCAGTCAAACCGATCATTTTGGTCATTTTCAGGACATTTTGAAAACATGCTTTTCCGGACTCGTTAGTGATCTGAGAAAATCATGACTGCTATACTCGCCTTGAATACTTACTTGTATTTGTGTCTGTCTGTCTGTTCAAGCGGTTTTGACCAAACCGTTGGCCACAGACCCCTATAACTATGCATATAAATTCTTGATCATATTCATGATCAGCATTACACAACCTATTTAGATCCTGAATTTTGAACATTAAGTGCAAACCTCCGCCAAGGGAAGACTCACAATTATTGTCTGTGCCCTATCTCATGAACCATTGGACAGAATCGCTCAAATTTTTGTGTTGTGGCATGTCACCATGCACGGATGGTCACGTACAAAAACATATGGCATGCTGACCTTCACCTTGAAGTCTAATCTTGAAAACCGAAATTTATTCTTGAAACAATATTGTTTCACATTGTTGCACTTACAACGTTCAAACTTGGCATGAGGGTGCATTGGCTAATGGTAATTCTGAATATTGGTTACCGTTGAAGATCAAGGTCAAGATCATAGACCTTGGAGGTGTCCAATTTGTATTTTGGTCATATCTTTCACATATTTTTCAGTTACAGGCTTCACAATTGACAGGTTAGTAGACTGGCTTAAGGTCATGTGTGGTGCAAAGTTTTGATTATCTTAATGACCTTGACTTTTTAGCTTGTCTTCATTAGCAGTGGCTATAGTTCTCTATCTCTCCCCAACAAAGGATATCACTAGGACTAGACCCACTCGAGCTTTTCGCCACCTGGCGGTGAAGTCAGCCAGCTAAGCCGCTCATTTAAACAATCTGCAATAAAGGACACGGACGGACGTGACTGGATAATTCTTAAACTTGCTGCCCCTGTCATCGCCGGAACTCTAACTTATATGGGGGTGGGGGTGTATTGTATATCGTATTGTATATCGTGTAGTGTCAAGTGTATTGAAGTTGACTCTAAATATTCATAATATAATTGTTTTCCTTCGTTCTTTCATAGTTTAATAATACGTCACTCACTGATGAATGTGCACATACGGTTATCCTTATGATCATGCAAACAGCGAGAGGAGGAGTGTAACACAAGAAATACAGAAAAAATAGAGAGAATGGGATAGATAGTGGGAAATGAAGCAAACGGAAGAGAGAGGTAGAGAGAGGGGGAGAGACAAGAGAGAGAGAGAGAGAGAGAGAGAGAGAGAGGAGAGAGGGAAAAGAGAGGAAGAGAGAACAGAACACTGAACTTTTTTAATTTCATTGGCTTAGATAGCTTAGGATGAACATTGGAGGGTTGCGAAAATAGAAAACCAAAAAAAAAAAATAAAGGAAAAAATAAAATTAAAAAAAAAATCAATCAATGCAATAAAAAATAAAAAATGAAAAATGAAAAAAAACAAATGTCTGTCTCGACCAATTCAATTCATATTCAAATTAAGTTTATAATTAGATTTTCCTACAACTTAAATATCCTAATAAGAATATTCAAGGGGGACATTCCATTAAGGAAAGTTAATGTTTCTGTCTACGTTCTTCTTGGTATTTGCTATTTCCTTCAGTTCTAATATTTTTCAGAGGGCTTTCTGAAGAATAATATTTAAGCTAGGGGATTTTGTACAGTTCATCAACATGTCATAGGGTCCATTTTTCAAAACTCCAACTAAATCCCAAAAAATAATTACAGAAACACCTTTTTCAAAATGGTTTACACTTCTTTCTAATGGTTATCAAAAAGTATTTGAGAGGAGGGAGAGAGAGAGAGAGAGAGAGGAGAGGGAGGAAAGAGGAGAGAGAGAGAAGAGGGGAGAATGAAGAGAGAAAGAGTGGAACGGAGATAGAGAAGGGAGGGAGAGAGACTGGGGGGGGGAGAGGAGGAGAGCAGAGAGAGAGAGAATGAACTTTTCTACAATATTGTTTTTTTTATTTTGAACCAATCACTCTGGTAGATCTTTATTTCATATTAATCGTAGTAAGTTTATTTGTCATCATTTTTACTTACAAAGTGATGTCACTGTCCACCGTCAATTTTATCATTGCATCACAAAGTTGTTTAGGTCTTTACGACGTCATGTGTGTGTCACTTATGTCATATCTATTTTTAGCACTGGGACAATGGGTTGAAACCGAAACGTCGTGATTTGTTTTGCTCTGTGTTTTTTGTTAATGGGGTTTCAATTTCGACTGTTTTAATTTGTTGTGAATTCTAAATTATATGAGCAATTTGTGTACAGACTAGCAGTTATGCCCCGCTTGCTTTGCTCGGCGGGAGTTTAAATGGTCCCCCCGGTATCTTTCCTTGGGTCATGCTGATGAAAGAAAGAGAAGTGCGTTTTCGATGTGGGGAAAACAGAGGGAGGGGCTACTACATTTTCCAGTTTAGACTTTTATACCCAGAAAATGCTACTATAAAATTAGTAAGTAAAAAATTGCTCGAAAAACAAAAAACCTTTTAGGGGACCTGGGGCCAGAGAAAGGGCAATAAAAAATCCATAAAATGAACAATTGGTTGACGTACGAACCCGTTTTTTGCTAATTCTGTGATCAAAACAACAAAAAAAATAAAATAAAGCTGCCCGGGGACCCAAAAGCAGGCACTGCAGCACAATAAAATCCAGTAGTCACTGTTTGTGACACCACTTCTGGTTTCCGCTGTTCCGTGAGCCAAATAAAACTGCATAACTAAATCTTTGGTACATTTGGTTTGCTTCTATAAAAGAATAGCTGCAAATATGAAAACAAAGAATTAAATAAAGAAAATGTGACTACAACTGATCATGAGTCATTGTTGAGTTATTCAATAACTAAATCTAGCTGATTCGGAAGAGAAAAGGTGGGAGGATAACAAAGAAAAGAAAAGAACTTGAACAATGACATGAGGATTCCACCCTATTAATAAAAAGAAACAGAGAATACCAAAACGGATAATATTTCACTTAACAATTCTGATATTTGGGCAGAATTATGTCAAGGTAGACACGACCATTGCTATGCATCACCCTATTTCAGTTTTGTGGCTACTAATAATTCATCTGGATTCATAACTCCAAACAAAAACTTCAGCAACGCACAAATATGTAATTATGCTATGAATATAACAACACCCGCCAATCATGTGGTCATGATTAGCTTGAAATCACTGAGCCTTAGAAGGCTATAATTATTCTATATAGTGATGCCAAGTTACCGTCACGGTATTGTTTTGCTAATATATGAACGAAGAAGACATGGGATTCTACCGACAGACAAAGTGAATTTGCCATTGTTAAACTGTCACCACAGCCTGGGCTGATATATAGTGAACAACCTGGTACCCACAAAGCGTATGATCAGCGCCATTTTCTTCAGACTGGGTTGTCATTTTTTCACTACAATCAACATCGTACAAGACAGCGAGGGTTCTGGAACTGCTCGTAACGTACGTGCTAGTTTCTGCACACAGGCCTGTAACCTGAAGACAGATGTGAAGATGGACGGGACAAACAGGAGGACTGCCTACACAGCAATGACAGTGCAGGGAAAGGTAGCTTGTGTGACCCACTGTTAACAGCATGTGGACCATCTGACTGCAACGAGGGAAAGGAACATTGAATGGGGAGACAGGGTCTCTTTGACCTGCAACTGCTCACACAAAGCTGAGCAGCATTGTAATTC
>CM065683.1:3678541-3711041 GCA_017654935.2 Phymorhynchus buccinoides
GAGAAGACAAGCTACCACTGCTGACCTGAAGTCAAATTTCTTAGTGGTGAAAGGAAATTGAAGAACAATGAAGCGATCCAGAGTGATGAACCAGATGATCAGAGCTGACACCTCGCTGGACATCAGAGACAGAACTCCAGCCACCTTACAGGCCACACTGGTTTTCCACGTGTCATCGTGGTGAAGATATCGTCCTCTGAACTGTTCGTCAGCCACCCCGATCACCACGATGTAGACCCCCATCAGAAAGTCAGCCATGGCCAGGCTGGTGACGAACACACTGAAGCCACTGGAAGACGTCATGCTCTTTGACAACAGACGAGCACCACAACAGAAGACGTTGCCAGTCACTGAGAGACAAGCCACTACCCACAGAAATATGCGATATGTCCATGACTGCAACAGATCCTTACAGGATGATATTTCATTGTTTGGAGCATTGCATACTGACGTATGAGATGCACCAGGAAATATATCTTTGCAGCAAAGTTTATAATTTTGTGTAGAAACAAAAAGTAGATAATTAAGACCTTTAAAAATATTAGGTGGAAAATGTTTCACAGAACTGCCATCCATGTAAAGATGACTTAACATTGGAGTGTACATGAAGCCAGACTGAGTGATTGTGTGAATCAAAGTGTAAGTTAAGTTCAGTGTCTGTATGCGAGGAAACATTGACAACTGCTTGCTGTCAAACACAGTCAGCATGGTATGGGACAGGTCAAGCACCGTCAGTTCCTTGTGCTGGTGGACAGAGGAGTGTGGAGCCTGGAAGGAGACCAGAGGGTTGTTGGACAGGGACACAACCTGCACTAAGATCAAACCAAGTAAAGAAGTCACGTTGACGTGATGCAAGTTGTTTTCACTGAGGTCCAGAAACCTCAGGTTCTTCAGTTGCACTACCGACAACGAAGTGATAAAACAGCGAGATAAATCCACACCAACGAGGAGAGTGTTGTTTTCGACATCAGATAGGGTCATACCTGAACCTGAAGCGTCCAGGAAACGGAGCTGACTGACATAGGCTGCACTGAAAGGCTGAGCACACACAAACGTGAGGCCTTGACAAACACACGCTACAGGACACGCCACGCCACACGCCAGCTCGTCGTCATGTTGGGGACAATGAGGCCAGCCGTCACACAGGTGGTCACTGTGTAAGCACACTGGAGACAATCTGCAACGAAGCAAACCTGGACATGCAGCTTCCTGACAGTTCTCTTCATCGTGGTGGTCGATACAATCGTACAGACCATTGCACCGGGTGTAGACAGGCAGGCAGTCGTTGAACTCGCCAGGACATCTGTAGTGGCTGTCAGGACAAGGCTCTGTGGAATTCATCGGGGTGGAGACGAACTGCCTTCTGCCATCAAATTTCACAAGGGCTGGAGGAACAACGACATAATCCACGTGAGAATTCCGTCTGGTTTCCTCACAGTTGTGCTCATCTGATTGGTCGTGGCAGTGGTACATGTAGTCACACACGTGGTCAAAGTCCACACACTGGCCATTTCTACAGCGGAACGTGCTGACACAGGCAGGGTGTTCACAGAACAACTCATCACTCCTGTCCTGACAATCGTGTATTAGGTCACACGTCAGTGTGTAGGATATCACTGTGGAATCACCACTACACAAAAAGGCGCTAAGAAAAGTGAAACGAACATTTGTTGAATTATACTTGTGCGCTAGCAACCCATTGTAAGATGTTTTGCAGTGAAAGTTGATTTTTCGCTGACAAATGTTTGACTGTACAGACTGACACTGGAGGAATGTATACGTTAGATGACCATCTTGACATTTCTTCACCTGCTGCTGTTTGATGGACAAGAGAAAGTTTTCTGTTCTGAAAAAAACAATCTCTAAATCGTTTCTTTCTGATTCGTTTGCTGTAAACTCACAAAAGGCGCCATACATAATGGAAGTGTAAGAAAGATAAGCCAGTGTATTGTCCAATTTGCTATGTTCGGTTGTAAAAAGACAACTTTTTGCATTTTTGTATGGGCTATATTTTATGGAGTGATGCAGAGCTGTTTTATCATTGTGTATGGCACTTCCTATATACATACTCGGCAGTGACAAGTCACCAGTGTGCAGACCTGTAAAGAGATTTTTACGTCTTTGGTAAGAAATTTGCAGTTTGGATAAAACTGTTCTGTAATCGCCCCAAATGCATCTTGGTAAACTTAGAGTGCCTCCTAACGAATTACAATGGTGCTCAGCTTTGTGTGAGTAGTTGCAGGTCAAAGAGACCCTGTCTCCCCATTCCATGTTCCTTTCCTTCGTTGCAGTCAGATGGTCCACAATGCTGTAACAGCGGTCACACAAGGCTACCTTTCCCTGACACTGTGCACTGCTGTAGGGGCAGTCTCCTGTTTCGTCCCGTCCATCTTCACACTCTGTCTTCAGGTTACAGGCCAGGTGGTGCAGAAAACTAGCAACGTACGTTACAGAGCAGTTCCAGAAACCCTCCGCTGTCTTGTACGGATGTTGATTGTCGGGAAAAAATGAAAACCAAAGTCTGAAGAAAATGGGCTGATCATAAACTGATGGGTCCCAGTTATGTTGACTATATATCAGCCCAAGCTGTGTGACATTAACCAGAATGGCAAATTCAAATTGTCTGTCGGTAGAAACCCATATCTGCGTTAGTTCATATATAGCAAAACAATTACAGTGATGGTAACATTGGCAGTCACTATATAGCTCAATATATAGCTTTCTAAGGCTCAGTGATTTCAAGCTAATCATGACCACATGATTGGCTGGTGTTGTTATATTCATAGCATAATTACATATTTGTGCGTTACTGAAGTTTTTGTTTGGAGTTATGAATCCAGATGAATTATTAGTAGCCACAAAACTGAAATAGGGTGATGCATAGCAATGGTCGTGTCTACCTTGACATAATTCTGCCCAAATATCAGAATTGTTAAGTAAAATATTATCCATTTTGGTATTCTCTGTTTCGTTTTATTAATAGGGTGGAATCCTCATGTCATTGTTCAAGTTCTTTTCTTTTCTTTGTTTTCCTCCCACCTTTTCTCTTCCGAATCAGCTAGATTTAGTTATTGAATAACTCAACAATGACTTGATCAGTTCTAGTCACATTTTCTGTATTTAATTTTTTAAATGCAGATTTGCAGCTATTCTGATATAAAAGCAAACCAAATGTACCAAAGACGTAGTGATGCAGTTTTATTTGGCTCACGGAACAGCGGAAACCAGAAGTGATGTCACAAACAGTGACTACTGGATTTTATTGCCCCTGCTTGGGTCGGGCAGCTTTATTTATTTTTGTTTTGATCACAGAATAGCAAAACGGGTCGTGACGTCACCATTCTAATTTATGGATTTTATTGCCCTTTCTCTGGTCCAGGTCTAAAAGGTTCTGTTCGAGTATTTTCTTAGAATAAGTTTTGCAGCATTTCTGGTATAAAAGTAAACTGGATGTGTATAGCCTCCTCTGTTTTCCACATCGAAACCACTCTTTCTTCATCAGCATGACCCAAGGAAGATACCGGGGGGACATTTAAACTCCCGCGAAGCAAAGCAAGCGGGGCATAACTGCTAGTCTGTACACAAATTGCTCATATAATTTAGAATTCACAACAAATTAAAACAGAGTCGAAATTGAAACCCAAAATAACACAAAACACAGAGCAAAACAAATCACGACGTTTCGGGTTCAACCCATTGTCCAGTGCTAAAAATAGATATGACATAGTGACACACACGACGTAAAGACGTAAACAACTTGTGATGCAATGATAAAATTGAAGGTGGACAGTGACATCACTTAAGTAAAAATGATGACAAACAAACTTACTACGAAAGATAAAATTGACGTTCATTCTCTCTCTCTCTCTCTCTCTCTCTCTCTCTCTCTCTCTCTCTCTCTCTCTCTCTCTCTCTCTCTCTCTCTCTCTCTCTCTCTCTCTCTGGACAGTGACATCACTTAAGTAAAAATGATGACAAACAAACTTACTACGATTAATATGAAATAAAGATCTACCAGATTGGATTGTCCCAAACAAACAATATTGTAGAAAAGTTCATTCTCTCTCTCTCTCTCTCTCTCTCTCTCTCTCTCTCTCTCTCTCTCTCTCTCTCTCTCTCTCTCTCTCTCTCTCTCTCTCTTCCGATTGCTTCATTTCCCACTATCTATCCCATTCTCTATTTCTGTTACACCCTCTCGCTGTTTGCATGATCATAAGGATAACCGTATGTGCACATTCATCAGTGAGTATGACGTATTATCAAAATATGAAAGAACAAAGGAAAACAATTATATTATGAATATCTAGAATCAACTTCAATGCACTTGACACTACACGATATACAATACGATATACAATACACCCCCACCCCATATAAGTTAGAGTTTCGGCGATGACAGGGGCAGCAAGTTTAAGAATTATCCCATCACGTCCGTCCGTGTCCTTTATTGCAGATTGTTTAAATGAGCGGCTTGGCTGGCTGACTTCACCGCCAGGTGGCGAAAAGCTCGAGTGGGTCTAGTCCTAGTGATATCCTTTGTTGGGGAGAGATAGAGAACTATAGCCACTGCTAATGAAGACAAGCTAAAAAGTCAAGGTCATTAAGATAATCAAAACTTTGCACCACACATGACCTTAAGCCAGTCTACCAACCTGCCAACTTTGAAGCCTGTAACTGAAAAAATGTGAGATATGACCAAAATACAAATTGGACACCTCCAAGGTCTATGTTCTTGACCTTTATCGTCAACGGTAACCAATATTTAGAATTACCATTAGCCAATGCACCCTCATGCCAAGTTTGAACGTTGTAAGTGCAACAATGTGAAATATATTGTTTCAAGAAGAAATTTCGGTTTTCAAGGTTAGACTTCAAGGTGAAGGTCAGCATGCCACATGTTTTTGTACGTGACCATCCGTGCATGGTGACATGCCACAACACAAACATTTGAGCGATTCTGTCCAATGGTTCATGAGATAGGGCACAGACAATAATTGTGAGTCTTCCCTTGGCGGAGGTTTGCACTTAATGTTCAAAATTCAGGATCTAAATAGGTTGTGTAATGCTGATCAGGAATATGCATAGTTATAGGGGTCTGTGGCCAACGGTTTGGTCAAAACCGCTTGAACAGACAGACAGACACAAATACAAGTAAGTATTCAAGGCGAGTATAGCAGTCATGATTTTCTCAGAGATCACTAACGAGTCCGGAAAAGCATGTTTTCAAAATGTCCTGAAAATGACCAAAATGATCGGTTTGACTGACCAGTGGTCAGTGCTCTTGAACTCGGTAGAGAAGTGCTCTGACTGACCAGTGGTCAGTGCTCTTGAACTCGGTAGAGAAGTGCTCTGACTGACCAGTGGTCAGTGCTCTTGAACTCGGTAGAGAAGTGCTCTGACTGACCAGTGGTCAGTGCTCTTGAACTCGGTAGAGAAGTGCTCTGACTGACCAGTGGTCAGTGCTCTTGAACTTGGTAGAGAAGTGCTCTGACTGACCAGTGGTCAGTGCTCTTGAGCTCGGTAGACAAGTGCTCCCATTGTTCCAAACTACCCAGAAGTGAAATTATATTGAATTTATCAATAATTTAGAATGGGACAGTTTGACTAACCACTGCTCGCTACTTAATTCTCGGTTGATTTTGCTCTAAAGTAATCAGAAAAGTAACAATGTGTTAGATTTTTTGTACAAATGGCTGACCATTACTGAATTCAACTGAATTGAATACATATACTGTTAAAAACAAGTTGAGGATCACTTGCTGCGACAATTGCAGGCACCGTTTTGAGTGCTTAGACTGGCATTTATAAATTTGTGATGTAGTCATATTGTAGCAAAAGGTCCAAACTCTTAGGCAATGTAAAACATATCCTGCACAACATGACACATGCGCGGATGTGAGACCGTTTAAGATGGTACCTTAAATGATCCACTGGGAAGCATTTGCACACCGTGCTGATAAAATTTAAAGCAGTGTTCACACATGACTAATGAATAAAACTGCAACTTACTTTTTCTTCTCAGCTTTGTCATTTGCGCGTAAACGAAATCCAAAGACTTAGCCCAAAACGCGCAATTTGCCCTTTGGCATCTCAGAGGCCAGTGATGACATCACAGGGATAAGAAGTGTAATGAAAGACATTATTGTCACTATATTAAACCACTAAAAAACACGTTTCAGATGAATTAGTGGGGTGGTTCCTTAGGCAGACGCAGTTACATCTTGCATCACTAAAGTGGGGATAAACCGCCTTATTGAACATTCATATGATTTCTTACTGGCTTACATGAATCCATGGATATGTTTGAAGACCCCTATCATGTTTGCAAAGAAATGTTTGCCAGCGACCCTTTCAAGAATCATACTGTCAACATCCTCCATATTTTTGTAAACTACCCCATTGATTTAGTCATTGGGCCTGGTCAAGTGACCAGTAATACATTTGTCCATAAACATTAATGGCTCATTTTCAGGATGGGACAATATGGAAAAGAGCAATTAATGTATGGGGAAAGAGCAATTAGTGTTTTTGGTCAAATGTGTCACTGGTCATATTACAAAAAATATGGAGGATGTTCACAGTTTAATTCTTGAAACAATGTGCATACATGCTGATGGTCTTCAGACACGTCTGTAACTTCATGGAAGCCAATTAGAAACCACGTGACTATCCACTATGGCGGTTTAGCCCCACTTTAGTGATGCAAGACGTAACTACTTCTGCCTAAGGAATTGCCCCACTAATATACCTGAAACGTTTTTAGCGACTTTCATTACATTTCTAATATCTGTGACATCAGTCTGTGCGCAAATCACAAGGCTGAGAAGAAAAATTAAGTTGCAGTTTTATTCATTTGCCATTCACTGCTATGCTTTAAATGTTATCGGCACAGTGTGCAAATGCATCCCATTGGATCATTTAAGGTACCGTCTTAAAAAGAATCTCCCATCGGCGCATTTGTAATGTTGCGCAGGATATTTTTGCATTGTGTAAGAGTTTGGACCTTAGACTATAATAATATAACAGCACCACAAAATTTATAAATGCGAGTTTAAGCACTCTACATACGGGCTCCTACTTCTTATAAATCTGAAGATAAATGTAATCTGAAACGTTAGCTAAATAAACACCAGGAACAAAATCTATCATGTTCAGTGCAAAATTCAATTTAAGGAAGTATAAAAATATAATGTGGAAAAGAAGGCTCATATGCAAAATATTATTTATTATATTTTTTTTATCTTCAATGCTTACTAGTAGTTGGTCTTTTACCTACTACTTCAAACGCTTCACTTAAACTGTGGAATATTACTACTAGTAATATTATTAGTTTATGTTTTGCCTTTGCGCTGTTTCTGATGACGTTCTTTAGTTACTATTTTCAGTAGTTTATCTTCTTGTTGTTGATGTTGTCGTTGTGTTTGAACAGCCCACATGCTGAGGAATGGGCTGAGCGCTGAGTTGAGAGGCAACAAAAACACAATCATAGTGTTAGAAATTCCATTAAAGCCAGCTACACCTTGTGAGCGCATGACTGTGATAAATCCAAACACAATCCAGCACGTAGCATCAATGAGAGCCACTGTTCCCATCACACGGACAGCAGAGAACACCAGTCTCAGTCCAGGTTTGAATGTTATTCCGTGTTCAGGCATTCGCCAGTAGAGGACAACTTGACCAGCCACGATCATCCAACACAGAGTACAGTTGACAGTCAAGATGACGTTAAACCACCTGAAGCTTAGATTTAAAGTATTGTTGTCCAGAGATGTCAGACGACATAACCCAGACTGACTTTCTAGACCCCAGTGTGCCAGTCCAGGAGAAAGTGGAACCAGTGCCATAGAAATTCCAACAGTCCACATGACTGCACATGCTGTGTAGATGAACGAGGTGTTCCATCTCAATGACACCCGAGGCAAACACAGGACTGCTGTGTGGTAGAAGGTAGTGAGCCAGATGACCAACACTGACACTGTGCTGGACACACAGAAGAGAAATGCTGCCAGTTTACAGGGCACACTGCTGGTCCACATGTTTTCCACATGGATGTAGTTTCCATCAAGCACCTTGTCTGCCAGCACAACAATGCTGACATGACACCCCATACAAACATTGGCTACCTGCAGGTGACCAGCGACCAGCAAAAATTGTTTTTCAAATATGGCGTTAAACTTAACCAAGGTTATTAACCAGAGGACATTTCCTGTTTTTGTACAAACAATGTTTATCAAAAATACGATTCGATGCAACTGTGTTGTTAACAATGTTTCACATGAAGGGAGAACAGTATGTGGGGCAACACATTTAACTGAGAGTGAAGGAAGTAAACTGTGGCAACACAATCTGTAGTTTGAAGTAAACATATGTTGTAGTTCAGGGGACTTGAGAAACAGATCTCTTGGAAAGTTGGTAATGACATTCCCTGTGATATCCACCTGTCTGATTTGTGGTACGTTTTTAAAACCTGATCGTCCAATGTTGTTTACTGCACTGAGCGATTCATTAAGACATTTCACGCTTGGAAAGTATATTTCTAAATCTGTTAATAGATGATTCATACGTGTCGTGGATGAATCAACCTCTTCCAGCATATACAGTGTGAGTTTTCTGTGATTATTTAGAGGTATTATTTCTTTAAGAGGGTTGTGTTTCACTATTAAAGTTTTTAAGTTTGGAAACAATAAGAAAGTTTCAATACTGATAACAGTTAAATAATTGTTTGAAAGGTCCAGATACAGCAGGTTTTTGAACATGGAACTTGACATATTATACAACGAACACTTGGATAGAATTAAAATGACGAGGTGCATATTTCTCTTGAAATTTGACAGTGTCATGCCTGACCCAGTTGCTTTCACATACCTTAATTGTGGAAACAAATGAGTAAGAAATGGTCTATTACACAGGAAAACATGACCTTGACACTGGCAGTTCTCAGGACAGGTGGTGTCACACAGCAGTTCATCATCTCGCTGTGGACACTGACCCCAACCATCACACAGATTATGTCCGTGCACGCACACTGTGGAGGATCGACATCTGTAAAAACCAGGACATGAATTTGTCTCACAGTTTAGTTCGTCTTCCCCATAGACACAGTCAGAAAACCCATTGCAGCGAGTGTAGACAGGCAAACAGTAGAGCCACTCTGTGGTACATTGGTAATGACTGTGAGGACAAACGTCAGTGGTCATCTCTTGTTGGGTGAAGTAACCAGTCCCATCCAGATTGATGTAAAACCGTTGACTGCTGTCTTCCTCCTTGACCGGAGTGATGTAGGAGTGGTCATCAGGACAGTCCAACTCATCAGAGTCGTCCAGACAGTCAGCGTATTGGTTACAGCGCTGACTGAGGGACACACACTGACCATTGGAGCACTGGACACCAGCACATGAAGGATGCTCACAGAACGACTCATCAGTGCTGTCTGGGCAGTCCTTTCTGAAGTCACAAAGAAGAGTGTGATGCACAGTCGTCAAGTCATCAGCACATTTAAACCCATGAAAGTTGGATATGGCTCTTCTCTGGTGATGTCCAGAATCATCTATGAAGGAAAGTGAGCCGTTCTTTGTGCTTTGATGCTCATAGTGACAAAGTAAAAATGTATGTATCATGTGATTGTCTGACAAAACCACCAGATGCTGTCGAGAATGCCTTGAACGTTTTTGTCTTTTGTGTGATAGGCCAATTGGTGTGTTAGAAAGAACAACATCATGATAGTACAAATTCGCTTGACATGCAACAAAGCTTGAGCTATAATGTGTTATCAGCTGTCCAGAATTAAGCATAAAATGTCGAAAATTCCTGGACGGAACGTACCTTTCATGTTTCTCTAAGTGCTGTATATCATATATCAAAGAATCGCGAGACCACCGATGGAATTTGCTGTACAGAAATGGTACAAACTTCCAGCCTGCCTGGTAACCTATGGACACTGAAAACGAACCATAGTGTTCAAACAACACCAAAAAATCTGTGTATTCTTGTTTTGTTTTCAAAGATGCCAATGTCCCATTCATCCTTGAACAGGCGTAGACAAACAATGACTGGTGGAGATTTTCGTCAAAGGAAATCAACTGGAGACACTTGTTTACTGAAGCCACCAGTCCCTGGCACTGAGCACTGCTGAAGGGACAGTGTTCTGTTTCATCCCGTCCATCCTGACATTCTGCCATGAAGTTACAGTCCACGTGATGTTGAAATTCAGAATAGAGATCTACGGAGCAGTTGATCTTTCCGCTGGCCAACTGCAGATTCTGCTGAACCGTAGACAGTACAGAAAAGCGAAATTTCAAACCACCATGAACAAAAATATTATAATCAAATTCTATTTCGAGGACTAATGCGTAAAGAATGTTTGCTGATAGAGGGCGCTCAATGCACAGACGCTGACTAACTTTTGAGTGCTTTCTGTGGCAAGTGAGTTTGACCATACGTTGGTATAGAAAGCATAAATGATCAGAAGGAAAGATCTGAATGCTTACAACAATTGCAGCATCAGATGGCATTGTAAAGTTCCACTTGTCATATTTATTAACATCTACATATGGGACAGCAATATATCCAGAATTATATGTCACATTAATTACAAGGTTATGGTGTTGAATCGCCCAAAAGGATAGTTTTATGCATGGATTGTTTATGTTTAGTATGAACATGAAATTGATAGGTGAATCCAGGTACAAATCCTTAAATGAATGAAGATTGCAGTTAACCATATATTTATGATCGAATGAACCATAAAATACTGTAGCTCTCCACCGTGTGGGACCACACCAGTATTGCAGCCTTTGAAGCCTAGCACGTGCATGCATACGTTGAGGTACTACAACTTTAAGCAGACAATAAAAGTGGTAAGATTCACACATGCCATACAGCACTCCATGGTTGACCATTCTATATAGCATCCTTCTGAAGCAGCTCGAGGCATTACCCTGCATCATTGTGATATTTGGTGAGCTCTGTCTAGTCAAGTAGTCTACACCCGGACACATGTTGCGGACCTTCAGTGGAATCTCAGTGACCTTTGTAAGTCTGTTGCTTGTCGTCCCTTCAAGAGCCATTAAAAACCAACATCGCACATATTGTCAAAACATTGACCACCATGATAAAGAGAGTTAGGGGATACAGTCTATACGGTAGCAAAGTGTGTCACAAACGGCATACTCCTAGGGTATTTTTGTTGTTGTTGGGACGTGCGCTGTACCAATAATTTCTAGTTTCATTTTAGCCTGTCAGTGTGCTGTACAAAAGTGATTTGCTGAGCGCATTTGTGAGTAGACGAATTTTTGCTTGTCTAGCAGACGATAGTTTGTTTTACGCAATTTGTGTTGCACGCAGCTTCTGTGTTCAGTTTATTCTAGAATGCTTAAGAGGAAGTGTATGAATGTCTGTATGCAAGAGTTTTGCACCAGTCCTAGATTTCCTTTCGTCTGTGTGTTAGTCTTGTCCTGTGTTGTTCGTTATGTAAGGCTTCATGTGATTCACTAGTAGCATTGCTCAGTTGCGGAGTTGATAATATTGTGTTAGGAGCCCTTAACTTTCGCTATGTCAAATCACTTGAGCTTTGTCTTTCGTCGCGGCCTGTTCGACCCTCTTGATGTAGAGGTGTTAGCAGGTGGGTCAAAGATCAAAGATTGGACTTCAGACTTTTCTGATTCATGACTATTATAGATGTGGCCACGACGACTACTTGCTAAATCAAAGATTGGACTTCAGACTATTCTGATTCATGACTATTATAGACGTGGCCACGACGACTACTTGTTAAATCAAAGATTGGACTTCAGACTATTCTGATTCATGACTATTATAGACGTGGCCACGACGACTACTTGTTAAATCAAAGATTGGACTTCAGACTATTCTGATTCATGACTATTATAGACGTGGCCACGACGACTACTTGTTAAATCAAAGATTGGACTTCAGACTATTCTGATTCATGACTATTATAGACGTGGCCACGACGACTACTTGTTAAATCAAAGCTTGGACTTCAGACTATTCTGATTCATGACTATTATAGACGTGGCCACGACGACTACTTGTTAAATCAAAGATTGGACTTCAGACTATTCTGATTCATAACTATTATAGACGTGGCCACGACGACTACTTGTTAAATCAAAGCTTGGACTTCAGACTATTCTGATTCATGACTATTATAGACGTGGCCACGACGACTACTTGTTAAATCAAAGATTGGACTTCAGACTATTCTGATTCATAACTATTATAGACGTGGCCACGACGACTACTTGTTAAATCAAAGATTGGACTTCAGACTATTCTGATTCATGACTATTATAGACGTGGCCACGACGACTACTTGTTAAATCAAAGATTGAAGACCAAGTCAAGGTCAAGAGAGGGTACTAATGCATTTATTAGACACTAGCGGCTACGTCCCGCTCGCTTCGCTTCGCGACAGCTCTTCCCCAGGACAGGTGCCGCCCATACTCGTATGGCTTTAAGATAACATAATTATGTACTTACCAAATTTGTGTAATGAAGAGTGGAATTAATTGGTGAAAATGTTAAGATAATATTATGGCATGACAAAAATCAACATGATCTAGGTCACAGGTCAAGATCAGTTAGATATGTGTAATACCTCACTCAAAACGATGTTTGAGTTTCAGTAATACTAAATTACTTTTTTTTGCCAACTTCTAGAGACAGTGTAAGGGAAATAATTGTTACTTGTATTTTTACTTGGGTTGTGTCGATTACTTCCCTTTGTTAAGGACCATTTATTTTTAGATTCACTTTTATTTTTTGTCTGGGAATTATTTCCCCACGACGTCACTTCCTGTGTGTTTAAAAATATTTTGTGTGTGTGGAAAATTAGGGCATTGAAGCGTCACTTTCTTGGTCTGGAGGTTAAAGAAGCACGAAGCTTTTGGGCTGCCCCTAATTAAGGTAAAGTGAAGAATTTTGATGTTTGGTTAATATAATAGATTTGTTTGTAATTGTAGTCTTACTTTTATTTTGCAATGAAGGGTTGTTTATGTTTTATCAGTAGGTAATATTTTGGGGATACATAATTTTAGTTGGCTGAAGATGAAGATTTTTAGAAGAGATGATTTTCTTTGTTCTTACTTTTATAAGTTGTTAGAAAGCAGGTTGCAGATTAATTAAAAAAATGTTTTTATTGTTGTACTATTTGTACTGGCAATAGGATTTGAGTACAGCTTGTGTGTTTATATTATGTGTTGGATTTGGAAAGCTTGAGTACAGTATTGGGGTATTTTTAGTGGTTGGGTCAGGATGCTGACTTTATGCAAATTAGTGTAGGCAACTTTATAGTTACAAGAAAACGTGGTTAGTGGCATGAAGTTGAAGTGCAGATTATTTTGTTGAAAGTTTGAATGGAAATTAATTTGACATTGGTTAAATATTATTGATAGGGAACAAATTGTTTTAATATTTGTTATTAGTAATTTGTTATTTTGAAATGCTCTGAAAGAGGAAAATCATTGGTCATGATGAAACTGTGATTCCATTATTGGAATTCTCATTTTCTGATGGGTACAAAGATCACAGTGGGTCTTTGGGGGTGTAGCCATACACGGTAAATAATATGGAGTGGGAACTCAATAGGTTCCTCAGTGATGTCAAGTATAGTTCCAATGGATGGATAATCCTCTGTCCTTGTACACTTGGATCATAACTTACATCAGTCTATGTGGACTATTTACTTACTGCAGTGGGACGGTGGGACTGTTACTCCGTTACTGAGTAAGTTGATGATAGTCAGAATGTTTCCTCGAGATCATCGGCAAGGTGGTTTTCAAGAGCATGTAGGTTTTAATTATTTTTGTTTGTGTTTGCTTACGGTTTTTATTATTTTTCAGGGGCACATGATGTGACCATCCTGCTCAGCCTGCCCCTGTTTCCTTACTCTGTTTAATACCCTGAATTGAAGCTTTACTTTTAAGACTTATGTTTTTGGGGAGTGTTGAGGATTGTTAGAAATTGATTATGTTGAGGATTTCTTAGTTGATAAAGTTTACCTTTGTATTTTGAAAGATCAAATACCTTTTTTTTAAATTTTATTAAAAAACAGTTTGAACCTTTAATCCGGTTTGGTGTACTGCATTGTGTGATTGTCATCTTACGTGTTTGTTGTGTCTGGGTACATTAAACTGATCTGTGATTAAGGGGCTCGTACAACTTTCCTTTCCATTGCTCCCGCCCATAAATAAATTAGAGTCCCAATTCTGAAGGTAACTGTTAGACCTAAGTCTTTGGGGCCTCTACATATACTGTCCAAAAAAAGATACGCATAACTTGTAGGCCTAGTCAAAGTTTCATCTTAATTTCAAAACTTAACAGAAAATCACACAATGCGAATTTCGTTTTGAAATTTGACATGGTGATAGCTGAATGTATGGAGAGTTCATATGTATCCTCAAATCATTCAGTCAGTTGACATCCATGGGTGTGAGGGCTGTCATGGGTGTGACCGCCTTGAACAGCAACAAGTGCCTGGGACACCATCGGCATGGGACTTGATCAGACGGCGAATGTCTTGCTGTGGGATGATGTCCCACTCCTCCTGCTGCGCATTCAACAACTCGCGTTGATTCACTGGCACATCTTCTCGGCCATGAACGCGTCTATCCAGTTCATCCCAAATGTGTTCTTTTAGATTCATGTCTGATGATATGGTTGGCCAGAGAATTTCGTGGAGGTGATTGTCGGTGAGCAACTGGGTGCCGAGTCGCACAGTATGACGGCGAGCCTTGTCCTGCAGGAACACAGCGTTAAGGTCGTGCAGAAGGGGCAGGAAGTGTGGACACAGAATGTCCTTAGGTATTGCTCTGCAGTTAGGCGCCCTTGCACCAACACTAAGGGATTCCCTTTCGTAGACGTTTGAGAACAAGGTGTTAACTCTGTGTTCACGAAATTGCATGAAATTATATCCATGCATGGCACGTGTGCATCAAAAAATCGCTTTTTTGACATTTTAGGCACTGTGTGCGCATGCGCTTGAGCAGAAAGAAACATTGACAGCGATCATGACAAGGACCACTGGGTGAACACTTCTAGTAGTTTGGTGGATATGCGTGCAGCAATACAATGACGGAAACGACATTTGAAAAAGTATGCGTTTCTTTTTTTTGGACAGTATATGTATTGACACAAATTCTTCTTGAAACTTCTCATAAACATGTATATGATTATAAAGTTTGGTCATTGAACGCCTTGTAGATCTATGCTGAGCAAAGGTAATGCTAAAGTTTACCATGGACGCACGCAAGCACGCACAAACATCACACACACACACACACACACACACACACACACACACACACACACACACACACACACACTCACTCACACTCATTCATACACGCATACGGCTTCCAGTCAACTCGCCCAAATTGTCAACTCGCCCCAGACCATCTTGTTCCATTGCCAACTCGTCCCACTACCAACTCGCCCCATTACCAACTCGTCCCATTACCAACTCGCCCCATTACCAACTCGTCCCATTACCAACTCGTCCCACTACCAACTCGCCCCATTACCAACTCGTCCCATTACCAACTCGTCCCATTACCAACTCGTCCCATTACCAACTCGCCCCATTACCAACTCGCCCCATTACCAACTCGCCCCATTACCAACTCGTCCCATTACCAACTCGTCCCATTACCAACTCGTCCCATTACCAACTCGCCCCATTACCAACTCGCCCCATTACCAACTCGTCCCATTACCAACTCGCCCCATTACCAACTCGTCCCATTACCAACTCGTCCCATTACCAACTCGCCCCATTACCAACTCGCCCCATGGCAAACTCGCCCCATTACCAACTCGACCCATTACCAACTCGCCCCATTACCAACTCGCCCCATGGCAAACTCGCCCCATTACCAACTCGACCCATTACCAACTCGCCCCATTGCCAACTCGCCCCATTATCATCTCGTCCCATTGCCAACTCGTCCCATTACCAACTCTCCCCATTACCAACTCGCCCCAATGACCAACACACCCCAATGGCCAACTCGCCCCATTACCAACTCGCCCCATTACCAACTCACCCCAGTATATTCCTCGTACCACGACCAACTCGTCCAATGAGCGGCTTAGCTGACTGAGTTGACTGCCACCTGGCATAAAAGCTCGAGTGGGACTAATCTAATGATATCCTTAGTTGTGGGTAAAGAAAGAGAGAGAGGGAGACAGGAGTCCCTCCCTCTCTCTCTGTCTCTCTCTGTCTCTCTCTGTCTCTTTATTCCCAACTAAGGATATCACTAGGATTAGTCCCATTAGATTTTGTCGCCACCTGGCGGTGACATCAGCAGCTAAGTCGACCATTACCAACTCGCCCCATTGACCATCTTGCATCCAACAACTTTATACTTGAAGACTGAACAGTTGAGGCTGAATAGTGTATTTTCAAAATTATCACCCAGGTCAATAAAATGAAAATCTAGAAAAGACAGGCACACAAACGTATGCACACACAATCTTTCATCAATTAATTAAATACATTATCCTATATCAATCAATAGCTTTAATAATGCCTTAGGAAATTACAAAGCACGTTCACAGGCTCGATAAACAAACAGTACTAAAACATACATTATATATCAATCAAAGATCACAGAGGAAACAACGAACACATTTAACATCGTCCAATAAATAAAATGTAAACATTGATTAAATCTACATATAAGATATTAACCCATATTATCCCGCTGTCCTTTTTTTAGGGAAACTAAGTAAAATTCAGATTTCTTGCCAGATATTTTTTTACAAGCAAGAAGGGTTGTTGTCACCGTCCCAAATAACCAGTTTGTTTTGATATTTGGTCTTACTGTGTCTGGTGGAGGGATGTTTTATAAGTGCGTTGAATACCGTTGAGGTGTACATTGAAACATGGCTCACAATTTTTTTTTCCAAAAGTTTTTATACATGGTTATAAACAGAAATTGTTTATTAAAGCATAATGCTGAGATGATTTTTTAGTTTTCATCAGAAAATAAATATTGACGATTTTATGAGGGGTAAAAGAAGCATCCCCTCTTTGGGACAGTCGGACCAAGATGGCAGGGGCCTCTACTACATGTTCTTAGTAAAGACCCATGTTCTGCTTAGACCCATTATATCACTTGAAAAGTTGGTAATGTGCTGGGGAACAATTATTTACCTTATGGTGATATTTTGATAATACATATCACAATATATTCCCACACACATACACGTCTACACGCAGAAAACATGCCCATCTGCTTGTCTGTCTGTCTGACTATCTGTTTGTCTGTCTTCCTGTCTGTCTGTCTCTCTCTGTCTCTCTAGGTTTTTCTCTGGACCAAGAAAGCGTTGTGATCACAGACTGTTCCAACGTCAGTCTAAGATCCCATGCCATGTGTTCCACTGGTTGTCAGGTCAGTGTGTGGACGTTTCTTGCCGGCATTCATTTCGTTCATAACCAAACGGGCAAAATTTAAGCCGCCATGAAATGTACTGTATTGAGGCCAAGAGGTCGTGCAGACGGTGTTACCCTGTGTTTGTTGCTCTTCCTGCTGTATTTTGGGAACCTGATCCACCAGTGTGGAGATGTGGAGATGAACCCAGGACCTCCCAAGCCTGATTCCTTGAGACAAACTCGTCTGGCCACTGCAGGTGGTGTTGCACGTGGTGACAGCACCGAACGATCAAAATCTGCCTCTGAAAATGACAGACCAAATTCTGTATCCGAGGACCAACTGGAAGACTCTTCTCAATGCCTTGGTCGAGTTTCTCTAGATGACGGATGCCATGTGCATAACTGTTACGCCAAAAGGGGTCTAAGAAACACTTTAAAAAACGTTTGCGGAAAAAAATATTACAAGCTCTTGTCTGATTGGTCAAAAAAAAAGTATTATTTTAACCAAACTTTAATGGACCAATCAACAACAAGAAATGTACCGATCTCCAAACATGAGAAAGAAGGCCCAGCCGAGTGGGACCAAAACACTTATTCGTAGATATCATTTACATATCATTATTGCTCTTTATTTAGTGTAAAAGGCGCATGAGATTTAGAGCAAGAATGCACTATGGAATATCATTAAAATAATATTATTATAATTGTCATATAAATTACTGTGCATTCCACGCCGGCACCAAAATCTACATTTTTCTTTCTTATTCAGTGGAATGACGACTAGATCTATATAGGACCGTTTATTAGTCATGATTTTCACAAAACAAAACATGTCAGTACGTTTTTATCTCATGGAAAACAAGTAAATATCGCTTAGATCTACGAGGTTAGAGAACTTACAGTCAGGTCGATTCAATCTGAAAATCTGGATTGAACTCATCTTTTCTGTAAACGTTTGCACCGAAAGCATGCCTTTAAAATATCTAAAGCGAATTAACCACATTAGCAAGTAGCAGATGATGTCTGCACACGTTTTTATGTCGAATTTACAAGTTTAGATCTAGATCAAGCAAACGTGCTAAGAGCAGTGATGATACACCTAGCTGCTTTGGATGGCTATTTTCGTCACTTGCAAAGATTCATTAATTCCACTGAATGTTCTCGCTGCAAATGTTTACTAGAAGGAACTTTTGCAAAACTCGGGTAAGGGGTAGCAAGACTAAGTTAGGGCTAACGTTTTTAACCTTTGCAAGTGACTCGATCAAATGTGGTATCATCACTGCCGTTAGCTGTACATTTGATCTAGCTAAAGATCACGTGAGTTGCTGTCGGGAGAGTACACCTTGCAGACAGCAATGAGTATGCTCTATCATTCCTGGGGAAAATCCGAACTTTATTGTAAGTCCTAAAAACAAACTGATTGATAGAAACATTGTCTATTAAGTATACAGTATTAAGTTCTTATTCCAAACACTGCACTAAAGTCAAAACATATTCTTACTTTAAAGAACTATATTTATTGTTATTGAAATCCCCCCCCCCCCCCCCCCCCCCCCCCCCCCCCCCCCCCCCCCCCCCCCCCCCCCCCCCCCCCCCCCCCCCCCCCCCCCCCCCCCCCCCCCCCCCCCCCCCCCCCCCCCCCCCCCCCCCCCCCCCCCCCCCCCCCCCCCCCCCCCCCCCCCCCCCCCCCCCCCCCCCCCCCCCCCCCCCCCCCCCCCCCCCCCCCCCCCCCCCCCCCCCCCCTAGTCCTAGTCTAATGAACAGGCTGGTCCAGTCTAATGAGCGGGTTTGTTTTCAACGCAGAAGTGGAGATTCTAAGTCAGTGAAGGTTTGCATCTTTCAGAATTTTGTTCAGCTAATGATTAGTGCATTAAATTCGTTTGAAAATATCTATTAAATTCACGTTTCGACTTTACAGCCTGTAGAACCATGTTATCTTCCTTCCTTTCCCTTAGTCCCTGGACCGCTGTGGTCGTTGGGGGGATTGATGGGCAGCAGCAGCAGACAACATTCTCCAGTTCTGCCTCTGGTGGGCGGCCGGGATCAGGTCATTCATGTTCATGTTGGTCCATTCTTTGATATTGTCGACCCAGTTCTTCTTTTGTCGGCCGCGACGGCGGCCCCCTTCCACAGTTCCTTGGAGAATGGTCTTCGACAAGGATTCGTGACGGTTGACGTGGCCAAACCAGATGAGCTTGCGACGTTTAACTGTCGTCAAAAGGTGTTCTTGTGGCCCAACCAGCTCTGCGATCTTGTTGCGGACATATTCATTTGTCTTGCGTTCTAGGTATGTAATGCCCAGCAGTTTTCTCAGGCATTTTGTTTCAAAAGCTTGAATTTTTCTCTCGGAGTCAGCCAGCAGAGTCCATGTTTCACACCCGTAGAGAAAGATGGTGATTACGAGTGACTGGTAGAGTCTGTACTTTGTAGTGAAGCTGATGTTGCTTTTCCAAATTCTGCTCAGTGCTGTAGCTTGTGTAATCCGCTGATGGATCTCTGCGGTGCAGCTGCCATCTTTGGACAGAAGTGCTCCCAAGTACTTGAAGTTCTTCACCTCTTCCAGCTTTTGACCGTTCATAGTGATATCAGCAGTGTTGTCATTCACACTGTTCACCATGACTGCTTTTCTCATGGCTGAATTCAAACGCAGGTTGCACAAGCGTCTGCCACCAATGGAGATGGAAGTATGGTGGTCATGAAGGGTGTCTTGCATGATCTTCTCCAGGAAGATGTTACATAGTACTGGAGAAAGTAAACATCCTTGACGGACACCTACTGTTGTTTGGAAAAATTCTCAGAGTTGATTATTGAGGAGAACTGCACTACTTGAGTTCTTGTAGAGTGCCTCGATGGTTTGAACAAGGCCTTCCTCGATGTTGAAGCCTCTCATGACTTGCCACAAACCAGCATGCCAAACTCTGTCGAACGCCTTGCGAAAGTCAATGAAATTATGGTAGAGTTCTTTTTGATGCTGTAAATGTTTTTCTATAATTACACGGCAGTTGAAGATCTGCTCAACTGTGCTCCTTCCAGATCTGAAACCAGCTTGTTCTTCAGACAATAGTTCCTCAGCAATGGTCTTGAGGCGACTGAGGATAACACGTAGCATTACTTTGCTGGGATGGCTGATCAGACTGATCGTCCTGTAACTCTGGCACTGTTTAAGATTTCCTTTCTTGGGGAGTGGTATTATCAGTGATCGTGTCCATTCCTTTGGCCATTCCTTCGAGTCCCAGATTTTCTGACACAGTTTTGTAAGGGCCTTCGTCACTTCTTCTCCACCATGTTTAAGGAGTTCAGCAGGAATATTGTCAACGCCTGGTGCTTTTCCAGCTTTCCGACTGTGCACTGCTGCTTCTACTTCTTCTTGCAGAACAGGTAGATTTTCTGCCTTTCTTGAATTAGCTTGCTCTTTCTTCAGGATGTTGATGTCTGGTTGTAGGTCGTAGTTGTACAGCCATTTGCAGTATTCATTACATCGGGCGAGTACAGCAGAGCTTTCCGTAAGAAGGTTCCCGCTGCTGTTTGGCTGTTATGTCTTGGTAAGGGTTTTGAGGATCTCACAAGCTTGTTTGCTATTCCCTGCCTTTGTTCCCACGTCAACTGTTTGGCATTGCTCTTCTATCCAGTTCTCTTTGGCATCGATCACCTTCTCCCTGATCATCTTGTTTGTTTGGCTGTAAGTATGGGCTGCCTCTGGTTTGGTCTTTTTCTAGGTTTTAAGGCTCCTTCGTTCATCACACAGGTCAAGGATTTCATTTGTGATCCAGGGCTGGTTTTTCTTTTGGGGTCTTCCCAGCACTTCATCAGCTGTTGTAAGGAGCACCTCTGTAATGTTCTCTGCGAGGGTATCTACGTCATCATCTATGACATTCAAAGCAGCAAATTTCCTGCCAATATTGGCCTGGAAGACTTCTGCAATTTTTGGGTCTTTCAACTTTTCAAGATCAAAACGGATGCGAGGGCTTTTCTTGAAACGTTTCACCTTCAGCTTCAGGCTAGTGAGGACGAGGTCATGGTCACTGCCAATGTCAGCTCCTGGAAACGACCTTGTTTTTGCCTTGTTGATGCTGGACTTGAAGCGTTGGGGCATCAAAATGAAGTCAATCTGGTTGTGCACTAGGCCGTTTGGTGAATGCCACGTAGTTGTTCTAGACTTTTTGTGTGGGTGGAGGGTGTTGGCGATGGTGAGGCGATGGGTCTCTGCAAATTCCAGGAGTCTGAGACCACGGTCGTTTGTTTTCCCCAAGCCAAATTTGCCTACAGTTCCTGCCCAGTTTTGATAGGCATCTGGGCCAATCTTAGCATTCCTTCCAATCTCCCATAACTATAATAATATCTTTCCTTGGTACTTTCGCTATGATGTTGTCAAATTGGTCGTAGAACTTTTCAATTTCCTCGTCTTCATGGTCCGAAGTTGGGGCGTCCGAAGCTGTGATGTTGTGTGGTCTGGCAGAGATTCTTAATGATATCAGCCTGCTTGAGATAGGGATGCAGCTGATGACGGTTCCAGTGCCTTCTTTTCTAACGATGAATCCTACACCGTGTTGGTGGATGGTGTTTTCTCCGCTGTACCAAATCTTGTGACCTTCGTCTGTTGTTACTTCTCCGAAGCCTGTCCATCGAACTTCAGCGAGTCCTATGATGTCCCAGTGATAATGCTTCAGTTCATGAGTCAGTTCTTTCACCTTGCCACACTGGTGTAATGTACGGATGTTCCATGTGCCGATGACTGTTTCTGTTGTTTGTGATCTTAGGGCGGGCTTGTCTCCAGTAGCACACTTATCGCCCCCACCCTGGAAACTGCCAGTGGGATGTGCGGTCGTTGTTACACCGGCCCCCGACCGATCCGGTATGTTGTAGCTTTGCTGCTGTCTGTCCATGTCCTTTCAGAGGGCTTAAGGCGAGCTTGGCGGCGCCCATCTCTCCAAGCATTGGTATTTTCTGTTGGGGTTTCCTCCCCCACATGACACAGGTTGTACTGGCTTACATGGATACCAGTAGCAGAGTAAACTCTGACCTAAAACTTTACATGCCAATAGTTATAAGCATGTCAATCTATGGTATCTGCACATGAGTAAATCCAGCTTTTGAACTGTGTGCAGCAGTCAGATTGTTTTAGATCTACTGGGACAGGGCTCCCGTGTTTGTTGTCACTCGTTTCAGCTGTTTTAACCTCTGAAATTTATCAAAGCAGATCGGTACATATATGTTATTTGTACTTTGCCATGATACATGGCTTTTGGCCTTCTCGGTATCGTATTTTCCCCCACACTCGACCATGGCAAAGTACAAATAACTAATAATGTATTCACCCCATGCAAGTCACGAGATAGTTTGCCGAGAGATACATTGGTACCAGCCACAAGACGTGTGCGGCAAACGTCGGCAAAAGAGGTGCTGGAATCTACACTAACGACCATTACTCCCTCTGTGTGACGGAAATCCGCAAGAAGTTGTTGCCTCATGTCAAGTCTGCCAAAAGCCAGGACAAAAAGGTGTCAATGATTTTGTACCGTCTTGTCATTAACGGGAAGACATGTGGTCTTGATGGCAAGGACAAGCTTGTTCCACTTAGATAGCTGCCCTGTAGTTTATTTGTGTACCCCCATCTGACAACAGGGAGCAACGCTTCCCCCTGCACCTTTAGACTGCAAGCCTGCACTACCGATTTTTCTATGTCAAGTTTTAATGAATGTGTGAAAAACGTGGGCAAGTTATCAGTTGACAGTGTGAAGCAGACCACACCGTAGAGTCAGGAACGACTTGTGTATTTACTGCTCCAACATCGTACAGACATAGCATAGCAGCAGCCATGCGTTCAACAAGTGGGCAAGTTATCAGTTGACAGTGAAAATCCTGTGCAGGGTAAATGCTTTGCACGTGATAGACCCGTGAAAAATAAACAAAAGTTAGAAGTTTCAACTGCTAAGTTTTCTCAAAGAAATGTATCAGCCGATGTGTTAAACATAGAAGAAAAGGAATTAATTTTTGATAGATTAAAATAACAAGAAGCATGTTGAAAATGTTAACAATAAAAGTTCTGATTTTTCGTTGAATATTTCTTTCTATCTTATTGAAGGAAAATGTGTCTCTCTTCCTATGAGCGGAAAAGAACGCTGTATATTTCCTGAAAATGAAAGCGAAGATGACAACAGGGAGGATGAACACGTGGGGGGTGAGTGTGGTATGGTGAACGGGGTAGAAGGGTTGACAAGCGTCGATACAGAAACAAGAAATGATAGTGGAGGTGAAGAGAGTGAGGAGAGGAGGGTGGAAGGTATGAGTGGTGTTATGAATGGAAGGGACGGGATGGTGACGGCCGAAAGAGAGGGTGAGTGTGCGGAAGGAGTGGAGGGTGTGAGTGGTGATGTGAATGGAGTGGATGGGTTGTCTACTGGCCCTACGGATAACGAGATTTTTTGAATGAATGAAAAGATCAATGTGTCAACGGAAAACATTGGAAATTGTAATATTAAAGAAGCAGTGGGAAATGAGTGCGGCGGAGTAAATTGGACGGATGATGATAGCGTTATAAGTCAGAATCTTTTTCTTTCAATTCATTATTGAATACATTTTATTTCCTTCATTAGAACATAATGTGGTATTAGTTCTAAGTTGAATGACCCTGGTTTTGTAGCGTTTGTCTTCTTTTGATGTTGTGTGTCTTGTGGAAACTTTGGTTGAAAAACCTGAAACTCATTTGTTTAAGGATTATGCTGTTTGTAAAGCCTGCTATTAAATTGTCACAGCATGGGAGGCATTCAGAGGGAATAATTTGTCTTGCTCGTACATTTGTCTTGGTCGTATGTGCATCATCTTGAGTGTGACAGTGTTTTTTTGTTTTTTTTAACTCGATAAGGACTTCTTTGGCATTTACTAGGATATTCCACTTGTTTATTCCACTTGTTTGCACTAATGCTCCTCCCAAGTCAGCGCCATTGCATTGTGTGTATGGTTTTGATAATGGTATTGAAATGCTGGAAGAATGTGTTGTGGACAAAATGTTATTTTTAGGTGACATTGATTTGTTATTGTGTGGAGATATGAATGCACGTACTTCTGATTTATTTCCTGATTTAACTAACATTGACAGAATACATATTAACTATAAAGATCACATGGATAACATGGATAAAATGTTTTGAAGATAAAGTGTTGAATTTGTATGGAAAGAAGCTATTAAATATGTGCACTGTTTTAGGTTTGTGCTTTCTTAATGGAGTGTGTAATGGCGACCAACAAGGTTGTCTAACATACCTTACTCTGACGCTGGAAACAGAGTTATTAATAATGTTGTAGCTAGTGTCAATTTATGTGATTCTGTGTGTCATATAGCAACACTGGCTGTAATGGAAAGCATTTTTTCAGACCATTAATCTCTATATTCTTGTTTTGAAAAATAAAGATGTCTTAAAATGCGATAAAATCAAATCAAATGTAAAACAATTTATTGAAAAATATTCATGGAACAATGATCACGAGCAAAACTCTATATCTATGATGAACTCACACGAGGTATAATAAGATAGACTAGCGAATGCTGAATGTAGTCTCGGATGTTCTCAATATGTTTGATAAAATTAACGTTTTGGTTTTGATGTATTAGTTAGGGTACCCCTCAAACTTAAAAATCATAGGGTTCAAATTTTCCCAGCCCTCTACCCCCTTTGGGGGAGAGGGTGGATCTGGCCTATAAAAACCCTATATCGGGTAGAGTTCAGTTCTATTCTTTTTGTAATTTCACATACTGCTTGCCACAGATAGAATACATTTAGGCTTTTAATGATTCTGGGTGACGTTTTAATATTTTCGTATTGTTCAGTAGTTCATAATACAAAGAAACTCTATGGAGAGCTGGACAAAAGTGGGTCTTCAGAGAAAAGGTCACCCTCAATCCATTGTTTGTGCCCTGAACTCCTTACACTTTGTGGGGGCCTGCTCATGCCCAGGTCATGACTCTTCTTGCTGTTCAATAATTGATAGAATATAATTTTGGTGACATTGTTTGGGTTTATGTCGGAGTTTAACATTATGTCTGTGAAAACGGGAAATGGTACAATGTTATCACTGTTAGCTTTGGTTTGTTTGTTTTAACAGACTTATAAGCCTACAATCTAGGATTAACTCTGGTGAGTTGGGGAGAAGGAGGAGGGGAATGGGAGAGGAGGGGGGTCGGCAATTCTTGTGACGCTGTCCCCACAGAATTAATGTATATCCAAATTTCTGTAAATTGTTTTCTAAATAATTCCAACCCTTTTGAAGATATTTTTTTCAAAGCATATCATTGTTTGTAAATATTTCTACATGAATTTAAAGCATCATTCAGTAAGAAATCTTAACATTCATCTCATTACAGAAAAATAAATACATTGAACAATACAACGTGTCCATTTGAAGGATTCATAAGGAACAGACATTAATTACTTTGTGACGTTGAGTACGGCTCGTGCATCAGTTATACTATCATAGCTATTCAGCAAACAGTTAAAATAAAACAAAAAATCCCAAGCAAAAGCGCTAACTCTTTGTCAATGCTACAACCTCACATTTTCATGATTGAATACATGACTTTGTGTGGATATTGCAGAGTTCGTGGTTCCTGCCAGAACTTTCCTCACATTCATTTTATGTTCATTCAACAAAAATGATCAAAAAGAATCTCCAAACAAAAGAGCTAATTCATAAATGTTCTATTAAAACTTCTCACAAATTGTCATTGGATTGCACATGGACTCATATTAAAATAAGAAATACACTTTCCTAAGCAGGCACAGAAAATGGATTCTCTAAAAACGATAGGCTCATACGCGTCTCATTTATTTACAAATGCAGGTGTTGAACCCCGATAAGTAGCCGCCAGGTAACTTATAGCACAATTCCTAAATGGGAGCTTGGCAAGGCGACTTATCATATTGACTACACAGATTTAAGAAAATGTGATGGGCCTTTGCTGCCAACATACTGCTCACAAAATGTAGGGGGTATTGATTTTGCAATATCACCATGGGTTCAATAACCAGACCATAAGTTTCATTTCATGTGAAAATGATAGTTCAGTCTTTCCTGGCTGTAAAATCGAAGACAAAAATCAATTTTAAAATGTCACGTGACTTCCGGAGGCGATAAACTTCAGTAGGTGTGTTATTCGAAATCACAAAACACCTTTGCACAGTCAACAGATTGTTGGGCTACTGTTTGCTTTCTCATGCTCTGGAAGATTTGCTGGAGGAATGTTTTTTCCTTGCGTCCCTAGATCCTCTTATGACCGTTACAATGATGCAAGTTGAAATTGAAAAACGCCAGCGTTGGGCAGATGTTAACCTCCAAAATGAGAATGCGCGTCTCCACTGAGCACATTTTGTGCAAGGTCACCGTCACATCCACAAAACCCAGACCATCTCATGATGTACAAGGTCCCCTGACTATTTTCAGTCGAATGCCCCGCTATGCCTTGCAGGAAACAGTGGCCCAACACGTTTTCAACTGTTTTATGACTATTTTGTGACTTTTGGACATTGCACCCATTGATGTCCGTCTTCTCTGACAATCACGCAACGCTTCAAAATTAATTTTAATCTTTGATTTTATGTTCAAGGAATAACATACTTTTGTTTTCAAATTGAATGGAACGTATAATTTCGTTATTGAACCCATGGTGATCTTACAAAACACAATATCCCCTACTTTTTGTGAGCAGTATATGTAAATCATCTTAAAATAAATAGATGACTCTGTACTTGACAATCATTTATCAGGTGCTGCATTCGTCATTCCATCGCTAAAAATAGAGGAATCACATCATATCGGAAATTATTTTTCTATTTTTACCGCAGAACTTGTTGCCATTATTATAGCATTAATATCTTCTTAATTTTCCATTTTCTGTATTTCAGATATTATTTTGTGTTGATTCAAAATCTGTATTACAAGCCTTGAAATATTCTCATACAAAAATGAGAGGAGAGCTTACATCAGAAATTCATCATTTAATTAATTTTATGTCTTTGCGTGGTTCTTATATTGACTTTTGTTGGATTCCATCACATTGTGGATTATCTGCAAATGAAAGGGTTGACCGGTTAGCCAAAAATATTGCAGCCACTGAAAACAGTTTAGCAAAAGTAGACATTCCTTTATCTCTACATGAAACTTGAGCTTTTTAGAAAAAGGGATTATGTGTATAGAAGACAAACAGAGACATTCCACTCAGTAAAATAAAACAAAAAAGGAAATTTCTTTGAACTGCTAATATATTATAAAACAGGACAAAGTCTTCATCAAGGGTGCATTCTAAAAAGTTTAGTTTTTAAATTCAGGCTTGATGCACTGAAAATAAAATTCTGTAAAAATGTAAATTGCATTTGTGGCCAGCATAGTTATTACACCATACCATACATGTAATTTTTCTTTGTGAACTTATAAAAAAACTGTTTACCTGCTTGGTTGTTGGACACAAAACCATCAATGACAGCCTATGAAGACATTCTTTATGATGAATCAAAGACTCTATAAGTTGTTCGGGGACTTATTAGGAGCCCAATTGGACCTTTGGTTTGATGTGCTTGTTATTTATTTTACTTTCCTTTTTTTGAGTTTATTATTGTTCATTTATTGTTTGCTTCCTTTAAATGTTTAGGTATGATTCTAAGCTTAAGTATTTCACGGATGTTTCAATAACATACGGCCTAAATCATACATGTGTTCAGACTCACATACCCCTCACCCCATTTATTCATGCAAGTTATATTCCTATATAGACTAACATACCTCCTACACGCACACCCACAAACCCCCGCAAATGGACATTTGCACATACCTACACACACACACACACACACACACACACACACACACACACACACACACACACCTCAAATGTTTCATTGACAATTTCCAACCAGAAACAACGTTCTGTCATTTTCGGGAAAAGAATAAGGTTAGGATTTTTATTATTATACTTTCACAAAATTATATTATATTTTCACAAAATGTTATTATATTTTCACATAATTATATTATAGTTTCACAAAAAATATGTTATATTTTCTCAAAATTATGTTCTACTTTTACAAAATTATATTATATTTTCACAAAATATATTATATTTCACAAAATGGAAAGAAGCAGGCTTTGAGATTCAGGGTCGTAAACATGACGAGGGTGTCTACAATGCAACTTTGCCGAGAGAAAAAACACCTAACATTATTTTTGTTTACATTACCATACATTGTGAAGTATACAATTCTGTCATGACTTTATGTGACGAATTACTTTGATCGATTGTTACCACATTGTAAATGGGAGCTGTACAATTAAATGATTTTCAATAGTATTGGGACACTTGCGCTGTCCTCAAATCCCTTTCTCCGAGAGAGAGAGAGATGTGCCTTGGGCCAGGCCTGCTGTGTAGAAATGGTAGCTACCCCCTCTGCTATCTAACAGGCATAATATGAGTGAGAAACAGACTGACAAAGACAGAGAGAGACATACTCGCAGAGACAGAGAGACACTGGACACTGGAAAACTTTATTTGAGAGAGAGAGAGAGAGAGAGAGAGAGAGAGAGAGAGAGAGAGAGAGAGAGAGAGAGAGAGAGAGAGAGAGAGGAGTTGACGGGATATTGACAGCTGTAATCAGTGATTCACAAACACCCGAAAGTCGGTTACAATAGTGTCACGCCCTACCAATAAACCGCCTGTTATCTTTTTCAGTGTAAGAACACTAAAAACTATCTTATGGTGCAATCATCGTGTTTATTTTACTTTCTAATGATTCATTATTTGTTTGCCTTCAATGTTCTTGTCATCAATGTAAAGCGCACTGAGCTCATAAAAGAAAGAGCGCTATATAAATTCTCATTATGATTATTATTATGATTATGATTATTATTTTTTTATTATTTTAAAAAAAAAAATTATTATTGCGTCACGTTAATAATTTTCAGAACTCTCACCAAACAGAAATAGTTTCTTCGTCTCTCAGGGAAAAAAAGTTTAAATTAAAAAATGGAAAAAAAAATGGAAAGAACAACCGTAACCCATGAAGCCAAAACTCGCTTTTCCCCCTTTATTTCAGAAAACTTCCCCCTTTCAGGAACTGCTTCTCAATGGGCAGACACCTCATGTCCTGCAGACAGTGGTCCGGCTGATTGAAGTGCCGAGTCACCAGGGTTCCCTGGTTCTACCTGATGTGGCTCCTGTGTAGAGCGAAACAAGTCTTCATTCAGACTGTTGCCCCTCTCTCCAATGTACAGCGACCCGGGACATTTGTGGCAATGCAACATGTACACCACGTTGGATGTCGAGCATGCCATTATTATTCAGAACACTTACTTAGCGCATTGCCTTAAAGTTCAATGCACTTATGGTGCCGGATCTGGAATGACTCTTTGGTCGCAGCACTCTCTCTGTTGGCCTCTTGAAGATGTTCGCGACAGGTGACGCACATCTTAGCACACCTGAGAACTCATGGCGCCTGGCTGCTGTCCATGACTGGGGGAAGGGCTGATGGCATGAGAAGATTCCGCAGACTTTTGGAGTTCCTTTCTTCAACAACTGGTACCTCAGGGATAACCTTTTTTTATATTCATATATCTTATATATATTTTCGAAATCTGTCTGTGTGTCCCTTATGCACGGCCACAGTTCTCAACCGATCGACACCAAATTTGGCATCAAGCATCCTTGGCACCCTCCGAAGGTCATGCCGTCCTTACTTTTCGGAAACCTCCGCCAAGGGGTCGTGGGGAGGAGGGGGGGACCGAAAATCATTAAGGGGCCATAACTTCCACACCGCAGGTCCTAGAGTCTTGAAACTTGGCATGGATGTACTTTCGCTTATGGCCGTTCTGATGATGGCGTAACAATGAAGGTCAAGGTCAAGGTCAGGGAGATCGGTATGCCTTGAAAGTGGTAGGGGTCTAATGATTGGGTTTTACTGTCCCACGCATATCTCCCGAACTGCTTTACCGAATCATTTCCAGTTTTGTGTGGTGGCATGTCACCATGAGAGAAGGCATCCGCGCATAAATTATCACCGTCATGACCTTCACCTTGGCGTATGACCTTGAAAACCGAAAATCTTTAAGGGGCTATAACGTTCACACCGTTGGTCTTAGGGACTTCAAACTTGGCATGTAGGTCCTTTGCCTTATGGTTGTTCTGATGATTGCATACAGATCAAGGTCAAGGTCATTGAGATCGGTAGGCCTTGAAAGTGGTAGGGGTCAAATGTTTTTATTTTCAGCCACAAAAGTGAAAATATAATATTTTGCGGACCCGGCGAAACCGGTACCGGTACTTGGCGTTACCTGTACAAGGCGTTACCAGTACTAGGCGTTACCGGTACGGGGCGTTGCGCTAGTAAAACTAATTAAGCGAATGAGGATTTTTGTATTTGTTGTTTGGAATAGAGAATGAAACTTAATAATATTTGGTCTTTTCTGGCAAACGTTTGGCAAATATAGTTTCCTTGGTTCTTGGAAGGCTTGGCATTCAAAGATATAATGGAATTCGTCTCCCAACACACGGTGTTCGCACTTAGGACAGAACCGTTCGCTGTGTGGGATGTTTTGAATCCTACCTGTTTGAATTGGTAGTTTATGGTTTAAAGTTCTAAATTTAACAAACAAAATGGCTAAGTTTTCGGGTAAAGCTTTTAAATAATTTTCAATAACAAAAACGTCCTTATATAGTATATAATTACTGAAAATTTGCTTTTCATTTAATTGTGAATACCAATGTTGAATAAATTGATCTTTCAAAGAACGTAACACTTTGGACTTAAACCAGTTTAGTGATATGTTAGGATGGGTTTGCTGAGTCCAAAAACCAGTCATTCCTAGGTTATTTAATAAAGTATTAACACACATTAAGAAAGGTGACAGATGTTTGTTCTCTCCATACAGATGTAACATAAAACGATACATTATACAAGAAAATTTAGACTGATTAACGTCATTCACAAGTTTAAACCAATAACACAGCATTCTGCTCTTTGCTTGAATCTCTATAGGATACTGTCCTAGTTCTCCATAAACCATGCAGTTTGGTGTAGATTTATTTAGCTTAAGTATCATTTTGTAGTATCGAAGTTGCAACTTGGATGCTAAATCAGTCATATTGTGACACCACACCTCACAACCATAAAGAAGTATTGGTGCAATCATTCTGTCGAATAGCTCAATTTTTATATCTAATGGTAATAGTATCTTTTTGCTGTTTTTCAGAAGGCAAAACATGGCTCTTGATGCTTTATCATAAAGCTTTTTTTGGGCAAGATTGAATTTATTATTGTAATTGAAATAAATGCCTAGATAATTAAACCCGAATACAGTTTCAATCCGCCGTCCATTATAATAAAAATGAGGAATGTTACGTATTTTACCTCTTGAAAACACCACAACATTAGTCTTAGCTACATTAACTCTTAGATCCCATCTATTACAGTATTAGAGAGAGAGAGAGAGAGAGAGAGAGAGAGAGAGAGAGAGAGAGAGAGATCGTGTTAGTGTTTGTGTTTATAGAACCAGTAAATAATAATCGATCCCTCCACAAATGACAAAAAAGTATCTCTGCCAAATCAATCTAGTAATACACAACTTTTTTTTTTAGAGAGAATATTGTTTCTGTTGTATTTATTAATGATGCCGTGGCGTAAATCTTCGCATCTCAGTAATATGTTAAATGTCTAGGTCCCTTATTCAGACTTATTCAAACTCATCAGCATAACAGTCTATTGCTCACTTCTTTCGTTACGTTCGATGCTTGTTTAAAATGCAAAACAATTGCAGATAATTCGTTATGTAGATTAATCAACAGTAATTAAAAGTTTATACACATTCAAAAACGCTGCGTGTGTGTGCGCGTGTGCGTGCGTGCGTGCGTATGTGTGTGTTCTAAACTTTAACAGGTGAACTTTTATAAGAAGTACTCTTGTGTGCTGAAAAGCCAAAACATTATTTTGTAAAACCAGAGGGATACTCACAAGTTTAACAGGAAAAGATAGAATTGCATACACACCATATTACTCTCTCTCTCTCTCTCTCTCTCGCTCGCTCGCTCTTTCTCATTCCCTCTCTCTGTGTTCTATTATACATTGTATT
>CM065683.1:3713541-3728541 GCA_017654935.2 Phymorhynchus buccinoides
TTTCAAGCTTTGCTAACAATATCAGTTATCGCTTTATCGGCCTTCGGATAATCGGCCAAAGCCACTTAATCGGCCAATTTCCTGATATACGGAATTTTTTCTTCTTAAGCATGAGTTATTTTGTTCGTTTTTACGGCCAAAGCTGAAATCTTCAATTTCGCTTTATTGGCCACTTTTTCTCTCTAATTTTTCCTCTTTACCCCCCCCCCCCCTTTTTTGAGAGGGAGAACAACAGACAAACTGACAACACGCTTTTGACGTTTACATGGTTGAGTGTGAAGTTGGAAGGTGAGCTGTTGTCAATTGAAAGACCCTGCATGGCGTTAAAATCACTCAAGAAAACAAAATCATTGTTTTTTACTCGTGCTTCTGTCAAGTTGTAGGATTAATAAAGTGTTTGCATACAGTACACATACACTGTAGAGAATGAACTCTTGTGTTTTGACAGATTTTATTCATTTCAATTTGTCTCTCACACTGGAAGTCACTTCACACTAAGAACTGACAGCTGACAGGATGGCTCGTTTAAGCGAGAGATTTTAATGAATCTACATGTACATCTGTAATCAAAATAAAATTGTTTTTAACATAGCGATTCGTCTTTAATTACATGTACAGTGTATGTATCCAGGCTCAAAACACACACACACACACACACACAAACACACCACAAAAAGGGAAATAATTGGAATTTGAACTGCAACATTTAATTTTGACGTCATTGCTTTTGACTTGCATAATTGCGTCACACAGTATCTCGATGTTCGTTTTATCGGCCGATTCGCTTTATCGGCCACATTTTGCCTTGTCCCAAAAGTGGCCGATAAAGCGGATTCCACTGTTCAAGCACCAAAGTTCTCTCGATTCAATCAGTGGAGTATACCAACGTTGCAAACAGATTTCTGCTACAAACCACCTGGACCATCCTGTGGAATGGCTTTGGGAATGCAGCAGAAGTCGTTTTCAAGGAGTTGCTATGCACCTTTTAGTGACCTTTAGGAGTTGCTCTGGATCTCTACCTATTCTCCTTGGAATCTGTGGAGGTGCGGTGATCGTGAGCAGAAGTGGGTGTTGTGGGGGGCAGAGGGAGGGGGAGGGGCACCAGCTGTTCCACCTGCTCCAACAGGGCGTCAGCCTTCTCCTCCAGAATCACCTGCATAGAACACAGGTTCTGGCAGGTAAAAACATCAGTACTGGTACTCTTATCGCAAGCGCATTTACACACACACACATGCATATTGTGCACAAGCACATCCACACACGCACACACATACACATACACGCACACACACGCACACACCGGTGCTGATTTTCTGGAACATGCAGGAAATCCGGTTGTAGGGGTGTTAAAACTTGTGGCTTCTGGTTTTTGGTATTAATAGTGGTAAAAAAAATAATAGGGTATGATTTCCTGGGATGAAAGACTTCAGGAAAACATCATGGAAAGCTTTGTAAGCAATGACGAAGATTAGTGCAAACTCCCCCCTCACCCCCACAACACCCCCCCACCCCCGCCCCCAACACACACATCCCTCCGAAGTTCAGTTTTTGGTTTTCACGATCTTTCATTTCAGGTTTGTGGTTTTTTCAGGAATTCTAGTTTCAGGTTTTGCATCCATATATTTGCTTGTAAGACAGATAATTTAATGGCAGAAAAGAACTCAACAACAGGTTGCTTTTTTTCCTGTCAAAATAATTATCATCTCTGCTTACGGGCGGAAATGTGGATTTTTACCCAACTTCCTATACATTCCCACATGCGCCCACACACATCTACACCCCCCCCCCTCTCCTCATCTAAACACCTGCAGCTTTCCACCTGACAAACACTCTCCCCCCTTTTCCTGCTTACACACACACGCCTACATCCACCCACCCAATCTTCCTTCCTCCACCACCCTACCCCCACCCTCACCCTCACACACACCTTGGCAGCGGAGACGATCTGTCGTGCAGCCTTTCGCGTCATGAACTGAACGCAGTTCACCAGCTGAGCCGGCTCTGCTGCAGCCAGGGACTGCAGGCTGTGGTAGCCGGCTGCGTACAGCTGGCGCGCCCGCCCCTACAGCCAAGCAAGATGAGGCACAATGAAAAACAGGTGCGCAAATACGCAACAAAACTAATGCAGGGGTGCAACTACACAAAATGAACAAACCCTGAAAGGCCGGGGTCCAGGGGTAATGTCCCCCTGCAGCTAAAGCAAAAAATTGATTTATTGAAGGTATTTTAGTTTGCTTTT
Organism: Phymorhynchus buccinoides; assembly: GCA_017654935.2. Taxonomy (NCBI): domain Eukaryota; kingdom Metazoa; phylum Mollusca; class Gastropoda; order Neogastropoda; family Raphitomidae; genus Phymorhynchus; species Phymorhynchus buccinoides. The sequence goes on from CM065683.1 coordinate 3,715,781, forward strand.
TCCACAATTTATACAAACGCTTATTTTAAAGTGTTTGAAAAATGCAACAGACACACAAAAATCTTGCTTGACAAATTAAAGAAAAAGGAACTTCATTTTCTGGTAAAATTCAAAAACAGGAAATCCTTGTATACCAGGAAAAGTTGCACCCATGCTAATGTCTATGGCGTGTTGGTTTTGCCCAAATGTGTTCAAGTCTCAAGTTCTTTCAACACAGTGCTACAAGATGGAACTGCTGGCTTTCGTGCTGTTTCGGTGGCAGAGACGAAGTTGACTGTGGCTGGCGTGAACACACTCTCTCTTCTTCTCGCTGTAAATATGTCAGTGCACACTGCGTGGCAGGCAGGCTCCCCTCAACAGTTGAACTGGTGAAAAAGTGGAGGGGGGGGGGGGGGGGGGGGGGGATAGACTGGATAGGCTTAATACAGTAAACTATTAAGGATGGTTAAAGATAGTTTCATGTACACACACACACACACAGAGAGAGAGAGAGAGAGAGAGAGAGAGAGAGAGAGAGAGAGAGAGATGACTATGAAGACTTCTTACCAATTTAATATTAAGGATGGTTAAAGATAGTTTCATGTACACACTCGCACACGCACACGCACACACACACACACACACAGGCAGAGAGAGAGAGATGACTATGAAGACATCTTACCAATTTAACCCCGGGAACTTCCATGAGGGGGAGGAGTTCCATGGTGACGCAGTAGGTCAGGCGCTGGGCAAAGTTCCCCAGCAGTTCCTGGTAGGCCCACAACTCTGGCAGTTCCTGGGACATGGACACACCCAACGTGGAAAACGGAGCCTTAGTCATAAATACAATTCGCATCGCAACCATTTTGAATTACCCTATTTTTCGGACTATAAGGTGATACTTTTTTCCCAGACTGAGACCCCTGCGCCTTATAATACGACTACTAAAATAGTAAAAAAACATAATAATAGAATCTGAATTTTGTGTAAAATTTGGGGGGTGCGCCTCATAGTTCGAAAAAAATGATATTAAAAAAACTCACAAATCACTCCACGAACAAAGCAGACATAAACAAAAGGAGAAATGAACCCCTCTCTTATTTGCTACAATTTTGTGTGCTTATCATGAATTTAATCAGACCCAGTGTAAATGTGTATTATGGTTAAATTATTAATTTGGTTGACAGCTTGTCTTTTGATTCGCATCTCACTTCTGTTTTCATGCGCTCATGATATATCTCTTGTTCAATGTGCGCACGCGCGCGCGTGTACGTGTAAGTAGTTTTCTTCATCTTCCTGATTAATGTGAATTTGCTTGACTTGTATATTTTTATGTTGATTTTGTGTATCTGTGAATTTTCGCTCGCTGTCACATACACCAGAAGATGTTCTTATCTGTAGTTTTAGTTTTGTTTCTTGTTTGTCGTGTGCTTGTCCTTTATTTTGTTTATGCGTGTCTATTTTGTCTTGTCAGCTACGGTTTTTTGTTTTTTTTTTTTTGTTCTTTCTTTCCTTTTCACTCTCTCTTTTTTTCTTTTCTTTCGTTCCCTCCCTTTATTATTACAACAACAAAAAGCAATGCATTAATGCCTGTAAGAATTGATGATATATATGTGTGTACAATATGTATTGTAAAAAAAGAAGTCAATAAAATTTAAAAAAAGGAGAAATGAAAGAAAATTACAGGTTTTTACTTCAGGTTTAGACATAGGGAAGTGGTAGATCAGACTTTTTTATACATAGAAAAACTCTCTACATCGATTGCTTTCCCCCACAACAAACCACTACAAAAGCAGTGTCAGAGGCAAAATTGTGGTCTAAAAGTGACCAAGGTATGGTGTGCAAACATATTTACTTCCCTTGAAGCAAATGCCCCAAATTGACAGCTATCTATTAATTCCGGACATATATGGCCGGAACGACTTGAATGAGCTAACAATATTGGTATTTTAATTTTTGGTATTTGGTATATTCAAGTCATAGAGACTTATCTCTGTGAAATTCAGGCTGCTCTCTCCCGGAGAGCGCGTCGCTGCAAGCGCAGCGCCTACCCCATATGTTGTGGGGGGGTTTGGGGGGGGGGGGGGCAGGGTGAGGAGGGGGGGGGGGGGCAGACTTGGGAAACCTAGCTATCAATTTGGCCATACCAGGCAGCAGGGATTTCTCCCTGCTCTTACCAGCTTTCAACTGCCGTGGGATTTTTTACAAGCGGTAAAGCGCATGGGTCAGACAAGCTTTAAGTCCCTCATCCGAAGGACTGGACGTTCAGTTCGATTTTCCTATCAAACTAGAAAGAAAGGGCGAGGCCGGGATTCGAACCCGGGTCACTCATGCTGCAGTCACGCATTACATTTGGCAGGCGAACGTCTTAACCACTCTGCCACCTTTCTTTCACTTCTGACAGCACCCAAGTATTTCATTGTAGGGTATTCTTTTTAATGTCTTGGTAGATTAATTGGAGCTGCCATGACCAGTGCTGCCTACTCCCATTCACAGCTTCTAGGGAAAACCAGGGACAGAGGCTTATTTCCAGGGACAAACATAGCGACATGTATGTTTAATCGCAATCAAAACGATCAGACACGACACAAATTGTGAACCCACAGGATTTGTTTCTGGTTCTGGTTCTGGTTCTACACGTCGAAGGAGCCTATGAAGGCTATGTACTCGATGGAACTGGGAGAGCGCACTAAGAATAAAAATATAAAATCCTTTTTTTTAATAAAGAAAAGTGTCTTTGTTTACTGTCTGGTGGTGTTGACAGCTTTTTAAGAGTTGACCATAGGCCTTTTCTCAGTATCCGGGCTGGACCAATCAGGCTAGCGTAGCGCTCACCGGGGACGAACCCCGACCGGCACAACTCCTGCCCTTCATTTACCACTACTTTGACTAATGACCCGTATATTCCCTATTTTTTCCCTGTTTGACTTAGGAAATATAATGATAATAATACGAGCTCACAAATTCCGAAACAATATATGGGTGCAAAACGATATTACGAGAAAGGCACAGAGAGGAGAGAGAGGGGGGGGGGGGAGGGACAGAGAGAGGAAAGCTCACCTGCGAGAATCGCAGCACGCAGGAGGCAAAGCTGGCAGCGGAGGTCAGCAGGTTCTGGACAAAGCCCCGGGTCTGCTGGAACCGCTCGGCCACCTCCCACACTGTGAACTGCTGCCACAGCTCATACAGCATGAGAGTCAGGTAGAAACGACTGACCGCTAGCTTGTCCACCTTCTGTTAAAACACACACACACACACACACTGTGAACTGCTGCCACAGTTCATACAGCATCAACGTCAGGTAGAAACGACTGACCGCTAGCCTGTCCACCTTCTGTCAAAACACACACATAGTGAACTGCTGCCACAGTTCATACATCATCAACGTCAGGTAGAAACGACTGACCGCTAGCCTGTCCACCTTCTGCAGACCTGCCTACTTGGAATTTTCCCAATCAGTAGCCCAGCCATCAATTTTCAGTAGCATGGCAAATTTTTCCGTAGCATCCACAAACAACGGCAATCGATTTGTTCTCTTCCTGAGCCGAAACGCACTGCTTATGTTTCGCCGATTGAACGTGTTGACGGCAATCGTCTCTACCGCCATGATTCACAGAGAAGTCCGCATGGCAGAGGTTGCACTGCAGCGAGCATGGTTCGCACCGAGTCAACTTCTGACGATGCAAGGCCACTCCTCCGTGTAAGCTATTTTAAAAACTTGTGCGGCAGGCCGATGTTTTTTCTTAGAACAAGATGGTGTGCCAGATGATTTTCGTTTTCTGGTTTGGGTTCGGGTTTTTTCCGTTTGAAACATCTCCCGAATCGCTACTGCTGCTGGAGTCCGCCATTTTTTTCAGAGAAAGTAATAAGAACGCATGCGCAGTCACTTTGATAAAAACGGAAGTGACTAGGTTATCGCGCGTGACACGGCGTCTGCTCTTAGAAACAGACAAAACCGGGAACGGCATAAGCAAAAATAAAATGCGGCGGCAATTTGTTTTTTCCGTAGCAACGTTAAGGTTGCCATAGCTCCGTAGCAAAGCTTTATTTTTCGTAGCTGCTACGGCCAAATCGTAGCAGTAGGCAGGTCTGCTTCTGTCAAAACACACACACTGTGAACTGCTGCCACAGTTCATACATCATCAACGTCAGGTAGAAACCACTGACCGCTAGCCTGTCCACCTTCTGTCAAAACACACACACACACACTGTGAACTGCTGCCACAGCTCATACAGCATGAGGGTCAGGTAGAAACGACTGACCGCTAGCCTGTCCACCTTCTGTCAAAACACACACACACACACTGTGAACTGCTGCCACAGCTCATACAGCATGAGGGTCAGGTAGAAACGACTGACCGCTAGCCTGTCCACCTTCTGTCAAAACACACACACTGTGAACTGCTGCCACAGCTCATACAGCATGAGGGTCAGGTAGAAACGACTGACCGCTAGCCTGTCCACCTTCTGTCAAAACACACACACACACACATAGTGAACTGCTGCCACAGTTCGTACAGCATCAACGTCAGGTAGAAACGATTGACCGCTAGCTTGTTAAAAATTGTTTTTGAAAAACAGGCGCCGCCTTGTATCCAAGGCAAGGTTGCATCCATGAGGATACACTCACCTGGTGAGGCCTTGAAACTCTGTGATGCCGATCAAGGATGTACTCACCTGGTGAGTCGATCTTCCTGAGGCCTTGAAACTCTGTGATGCCGATCAAGGATGTACTCACCTGGTGAGTCGATCTTCCTGAGGCCTTGAAACTCTGTGATGCCGATCAAGGATGTACTCACCTGGTGAGTCGATCTTCCTGAGGCCTTGAAACTCTGTGATGCCGATCAAGGATACACTCACCTGGTGAGTCGATCTTCCTGAGGCCTTGAAACTCTGTGATGCCGATCAAGGATACACTCACCTGGTGAGTCGATCTTCCTGAGGCCTTGAAACTCTGTGATGCCGATCAAGGATGTACTCACCTGGTGAGTCGATCTTCCTGAGGCCTTGAAACTCTGTGATGCCGATCAAGGATGTACTCACCTGGTGAGTCGATCTTCCTGAGGCCTTGAAACTCTGTGATGCCGATCAAGGATGTACTCACCTGGTGAGTCGATCTTCCTGAGGCCTTGAAACTCTGTGATGCCGATCAAGGATGTACTCACCTGGTGAGTCGATCTTCCTGAGGCCTTGAAACTCTGTGATGCCGATCAAGGATGTACTCACCTGGTGAGTCGATCTTCCTGAGGCCTTGAAACTCTGTGATGCCGATCAAGGATGTACTCACCTGGTGAGTCGATCTTCCTGAGGCCTTGAAACTCTGTGATGCCGATCAAGGATGTACTCACCTGGTGAGTCGATCTTCCTGAGGCCTTGAAACTCTGTGATGCCGATCAAGGATGTACTCACCTGGTGAGTCGATCTTCCTGAGGCCTTGAAACTCTGTGATGCCGATCAAGGATGTACTCACCTGGTGAGTCGATCTTCCTGAGGCCTTGAAACTCTGTGATGCCGATCAAGGATGTACTCACCTGGTGAGTCGATCTTCCTGAGGCCTTGAAACTCTGTGATGCCGATCAAGGATGTACTCACCTGGTGAGTCGATCTTCCTGAGGCCTTGAAACTCTGTGATGCCGATCAAGGATGTACTCACCTGGTGAGTCGATCTTCCTGAGGCCTTGAAACTCTGTGATGCCGATCAAGGATGTACTCACCTGGTGAGTCGATCTTCCTGAGGCCTTGAAACTCTGTGATGCCGATCAAGGATGTACTCACCTGGTGAGTCGATCTTCCTGAGGCCTTGAAACTCTGTGATGCCGATCAAGGATGTACTCACCTGGTGAGTCGATCTTCCTGAGGCCTTGAAACTCTGTGATGCCGATCAAGGATGTACTCACCTGGTGAGTCGATCTTCCTGAGGCCTTGAAACTCTGTGATGCCGATCAAGGATGTACTCACCTGGTGAGTCGATCTTCCTGAGGCCTTGAAACTCTGTGATGCCGATCAAGGATGTACTCACCTGGTGAGTCGATCTTCCTGAGGCCTTGAAACTCTGTGATGCCGATCAAGGATGTACTCACCTGGTGAGTCGATCTTCCTGAGGCCTTGAAACTCTGTGATGCCGATCAAGGATGTACTCACCTGGTGAGTCGATCTTCCTGAGGCCTTGAAACTCTGTGATGCCGATCAAGGATGTACTCACCTGGTGAGTCGATCTTCCTGAGGCCTTGAAACTCTGTGATGCCGATCAAGGATGTACTCACCTGGTGAGTCGATCTTCCTGAGGCCTTGAAACTCTGTGATGCCGATCAAGGATGTACTCACCTGGTGAGTCGATCTTCCTGAGGCCTTGAAACTCTGTGATGCCGATCAAGGATGTACTCACCTGGTGAGTCGATCTTCCTGAGGCCTTGAAACTCTGTGATGCCGATCAAGGATGTACTCACCTGGTGAGTCGATCTTCCTGAGGCCTTGAAACTCTGTGATGCCGATCAAGGATGTACTCACCTGGTGAGTCGATCTTCCTGAGGCCTTGAAACTCTGTGATGCCGATCAAGGATGTACTCACCTGGTGAGTCGATCTTCCTGAGGCCTTGAAACTCTGTGATGCCGATCAAGGATGTACTCACCTGGTGAGTCGATCTTCCTGAGGCCTTGAAACTCTGTGATGCCGATCAAGGATGTACTCACCTGGTGAGTCGATCTTCCTGAGGCCTTGAAACTCTGTGATGCCGATCAAGGATGTACTCACCTGGTGAGTCGATCTTCCTGAGGCCTTGAAACTCTGTGATGCCGATCAAGGATGTACTCACCTGGTGAGTCGATCTTCCTGAGGCCTTGAAACTCTGTGATGCCGATCAAGGATGTACTCACCTGGTGAGTCGATCTTCCTGAGGCCTTGAAACTCTGTGATGCCGATCAAGGATGTACTCACCTGGTGAGTCGATCTTCCTGAGGCCTTGAAACTCTGTGATGCCGATCAAGGATGTACTCACCTGGTGGGTAGATCTTCCCGAGGCCTTCCGCACGATGAAACTCTCTGTGATGCCGATCAAGGATGTACTCACCTGGTGGGTAGATCTTCCCGAGGCCTTCCGCACGATGAAACTCTCCGTGATGCCGATCAAGGATGCTGCCTTGAGCTCATCCGACGCCAGCGTACCAAGCTGAAAACAACAAAGAAAATCAACCTTCCTTTAGCTTGCTAATTTACATATTAAATGTTACGCATATTTATGCGTGACTTCCGTACGGAAATCCATACCAAATCTGCAAATAAAGTAAAAGAGATAAGCGGACGGGAAATGCGGATGAGTTTTCGCATGTAATGTGCACACTCATTCATATTTTTTGCTTCCAGACTTTTTTTCCCCCGATACTTTTTGTTGTTGTTGCATGCTTTATTACTTTTGTCTTAATTTTGTTTGAATTTTTTGCATGATTTGGGAGACCAGTAAAAATAAAAATCCCATTGTGAACTTACTCTTTTTCCCTCAATAAAAAAAAATTGTTTGTTCGAGAAATTGAGCAGGGAATAATGTTAGTGAGTCACAGGTCATCCAGCAAGGAGAGGTGTCCTGGGCCAACAGTGACATGAGAGCTGTACTGTACCTGTAGGTCATCCAGGAAGGAGAGGTGTCCTGGGCCAACAGTGACATGAGAGCTGTACTGTACCTGTAGGTCATCCAGCAAGGAGAGGTGTCCTGGGCCAACAGTGACATGAGAGCTGTACTGTACCTGTAGGTCATCCAGCAAGGAGAGGTGTCCTGGGCCAACAGTGACATGAGAGCTGTACTGTACCTGTAGGTCATCCAGCAAGGAGAGGTGTCCTGGGCCAACAGTGACATGAGAGCTGTACTGTACCTGTAGGTCATCCAGCAAGGAGAGGTGTCCTGGGCCAACAGTGACATGAGAGCTGTACTGTACCTGTAGGTCATCCAGCAAGGAGAGGTGTCCTGGGCCAACAGTGACATGAGAGCTGTACTGTACCTGGTGCATGTAGGTCATCCAGCAAGGCCTGATGTCCTGGGCCAGGTCGTAAGGGGTGACCAGGTAGAGGAGGTGGAGGTGGTTGGCCAGCACCAGGGATTGCTCCCCCTGCTTCAGGTCCTGGTACAGACGACCCCCGTACACAATGTCCACGGACCCTGGCACACACACACACACACACAACAGCGCACACTACATACAAATTCTTCTCCTTCTTCTTCGATCGCTCAGACAGTTTCCTGTCACACGAGCGTAGATGCATCATGCTGCCATTATGCGCCTAAGAAATAGGCCCAACAAGTCTGACTTTGGCTGGAGGAAATGTTTTTCAAAGTGTTTCGTGAAAAAAGGCAGGAGAATGGACCGGATAAGGCAGAAAGATAGCAGATGACAGTAAGCAAAGGGAAAAGGCAGAGTCAAAGAGAGCGACAGATTAGAGGAAGTTACAAGCCCAGAAGAAGGTGGGGGAACTATTTGTATGAAAGACCCCCTCCCCCCAGTATCCCCACGGGGGACTACATCAAAATGATCAATCCTTTTGTAAAAAAAAAGGCTACAGTATCTTATGGACCATAAGGCGGTACCTTTTTTCCCCCGACTGAGACCCCTACGCTAGTTATCATATGACTAACAATATAGTAAGGAAGTACAGCATAATAACAAAATCTAAAGGTTGCGTAAAATATGGGGGATGAGGCAATATTCATCGACCACCCAAATTTTACACAAGATTCAGATTCAGTAACCCCCAAATTTTATACAAAGTTCAGCAACCCCTCAAATTTTACACAAACTTCAGCAACCCCCAAATTTTACACAAACTTCAGCAACCCTGCAAATTTTATACAAACTTCAGGAAATTATTATTTTTAGGTAGGCTTTTTCTCGCTCTCTTTCATCCTATTGTCTGTGTGGCTGACTAAGAAGGACATAGTTAAGTATGAACAAGCCCCCTGTGGTCAAGGCATGTCCACTATAAACATATGCCAGTCCAGATTTCCATTATTAGCAGTTGCCTCCTGGGTATTTTGAGGTCATAGTCAGACACAAAACTGACTTGACTAGGACACTGCAGATACGGTGACGTTCAAAGTGCGTGCGTGTGTGTGTGTGTGCGCGTGCGTGCACGTGTGTGTGCAAGTGCATCTGTGTGTATGCGTGTGCACACATTTGTGCTCAGGTGGTGCATAAACGCTATTGGCCACTGCAACTAGGGTCATTAACGCCCTTGACAGCGAGTTAATCTCTTGTTGGTCAGTATCCAAAAGGGCATCGTCATGCCCTTGTTTTGGTCAGTACTCAAGCATCTACCAAGGGCATTCGCTCTAGCAAAAGGTGGTTGTTTGCAGTGGCCTATAGGCATAGGGTTGCTCGATACTTTCCTCTTTCCATACCTTTGAAAACGTGGCTCTCCCCAGCTCCGTAACATCCAACGTGTACTCGGACAAACTGCCACACACCACCACCACCATCATCATCCCCCCCATCACCACAGCTGCCTCCTTTCCACACCACTATTGTTTCCTCAACAGTGCTAGGAAACACCTCGTCTTCCCGTCTCGCTCGTTTGCATCGGGACAACCCAGCTTCCTCAAACGAATCCTGAGATCCCTTCCTGTCCACAGACGAAGGGAAAACCTCTTCCGTACATCCTGAATTCCCTGAAACGGGACTTGTGCTCTCCACTGCGCACACGGACCCCAATTTTCTTGAAGAGGGATGTTTCTTCTCAGAATTTGTTCCCTCTACACCGGACCCAAATTTCTCCGAAAAGAGACGTGTCTGTGTTGCATTTGTTTCGTCTTCGACAGACCCCGATTTCTCCGAAAAGAGATGTAACTTCATTGCGTTGGTTTCATCTTTGACAGACCCCGACTTCTCCAAAAAGAGACGTGTCTTCATTGCGTTTGTTTCGTCCTCGACAGACCCCGATTTCTCGGAAATCACACTCTCGGCGTTTGCTCCGTCAGCCAGCTCCAGCAAATCGCTGCTACGATGTTGGGACGAAGCGGGGTGCGCCTTCTTCTTTTGCACGACCAGCCCGGCGTCAATGAGGTGTTGCAGGGCGTGCTGTGTTGCGGCGGTGACGTCCACCTTCAAATGATCGGCCTGTATGGCCAGGAGAGATTTCTGCACCATTGCGTACACCAGTTCAGTGGACTCCACCACCTGTGTGCAAACGATCAAAGAGTATTTGTGACAGTTGATGATGACAAAGGCCAGGCATAGCAGGGTGGGGTACCTTTTGCACAAATGGAGATTTTGCATTAATACAATAGGGAAGAAAGGGGGCAGAGTGGTTAAGACGTTCGCCTGCCAAATGTAAACTGCAGCGTGAGTGACCCCAGGGTTCGAATCCCGGCCTCCTCGCCCTTTCTTTCTAGTTTGACAGGAAAATCGAACTGAACGTCGAAGTCCTTCGGATGGGGGACTTAAAGCTAGTCTGACCCATGCGCTTTTAAACGCGCAAAAATCCCACAGCAGTTGAAAGTCGGGTAAGAGCAGGGAGAAATCCTGCTGCCTGGCATGGCCAAATTGATAGCTAGGTTTTCCAAGTGTGCCCACACCCCTGGTGCTCCTCACCCTGTGCCCTCTCCCCTCATCCCACCCCCACCCACCCCAAAAAAAAAATCCTGGTAGATTCACAACTAAGTTTCTTGATAGACCCCTGACAGACATGGAGATTAGCGAGTGAACTAGAACTATCTTTGAAGTTTGCTTTCCAAGACATACGATTCTGCGGAAAACTACATTAACTCTCTTGTGCGGTGAACGGTCGTGAACGTTCAAAAAAAAAATTGGATCGGAAACGTCTAGAACGTTCGGGAACGTACGGATTCCACGTGGCCGGTTTGGGCGCTTCCATTTTGTTTCTATCACATGGCAGTCACGTGAGCGCTTCAGCCTCGCTTTCGCTACAGATTACACTTCCGTCCCCTGTTGCTTGCAATGGCTTCTAGGCCGATTGGTTTGAAAGATATGAATTTTTGAAAATTAGTGACCGACTTCGGCATTTTCACGATTTTTCCAATATGGATGACGAACAGTTATGGCGTCCATTGACTGAGGAAAGCGATGAATAGTCCTATTTTTGTGAAATATGGGACTTATGAGATCGCGAAGTGATGAGTAAGGAGTGTATTCTGACCTATTTCGGCAGCGAGCTTGTGTTTGTTCGATCGATGCGAATTTTTGAAGTCGTGTTACTGACATCGGCATTTTCCCCGACTTTTACATCATGGATGACAAGTCGTTATTGCATCCACCGAGTGATGACAGCGATAAAAATTCTTTTTTTTGGTGAAAGATAGGAATTATAAGATCGTGAAGTGAAAGGGTAAGTGAATGATTTTGATCTACATTTCCGTTTCAGTCGTCTTAGCCCAAGTTAGGGCGAGTTAGGCTTCAACAGTCTGCAAAAGTAGGCAGTGAATGACTAGTGAATGCAGTTTGCGACTACACTTTGGCAATTTGATTTTTTTTGTGGAGCCATGCATCCCCATAACATCTTGAAATTCATTTTGCATATCAGACAGACATCTCGGCAACACATTCAAAACAAAAAAAAACACACAAAATCTGGTAGGGTATATTTTTATTTATTTTTTCTTCTGACGCTACCCCCCCCCCCTTTTGTATGGAGTGACGTCCCTTGGGTTAGGATTTCAGAGGTGATTGAGAGCACAGAGCGTCAGGCACAAGAGGGTTAAATACGGTATAAAAGAGACAATTTTAGGTCTTCATTCTTTAGTGGAAAAAAATCTCTAAGCTCTGGAACAAAGCTTTACTTGCTTTATTATATCTTTGCTGTTTCGCCTAACACAGGAGCTTAAACGTTAATCTGCCATATTTCTTAGTTTTTTATATCACCTTTCTCTCTCTAGTTTCAGCTATTAACTCATTCAAGTCGTTCCAGCCATATATGTCCGGAATAAATAGCTGTCAATCTGATGCATTTGCTTCAAGGGAAGTAAATCTGTGTGTGCATACCATACTTTGGTCACTTCTAAACTTGCTTCGCTCCCTTAGATCACAATTTTGCCTCTGACTTTGCCTTTGTAGCACTTGGTTTGTTGTGGGGGAAACCAATCGGTGTGGAGAGTTTTTCTATATAAAGTCTATAAATAAAAAAGTATGATCTACCACTTCCCTATGTCTGAACCTGAAGTAAAAACCCGTAATCTTCTTTCCATTTCTACTTTTGCTTGTGTACGTTTTGTTTAGGTGTATGGGTGCTGCAGTTTGGGTTCAGTTGCGTGAATGTTCTATTTTAATATTTGAGCTGTGATCTTATCTATTCAGTTTATGTTTTACGTGCCACCACAGATGTATATCCATATTTTTTGAACAATAAATTGTGTGACTTGCGACTTGACTTGACTTGGCTGGAGTGATTTGTGAGTTTTTTTTGAATGACTCAAAGTCGTTGCGATGCGAATGAGTTAAATGAGTGCTGCTGTCGTTCCCACCTTGAGTCCTATGAGGGAGAGGAGAAGGGAGCGGAGCCCTTTGCCTGAATGGTACATCAGGCTGCTGTGACACACATCCTGGGGACCCGAGAGTAACTCCGCCACCTATAAATACATCATGAAATAACCTTGTAAGCATGCATGTATGCGCACGCACACACAAACGTACGCAAGTACATGCATACAAACACACATACACATCCTGGGGGCCCGACAGTAGCTCCGCTACCTATAAATACATCATATACCCTTGTAAGCAGACACACACAGAGACACACACACCACAGAGTGACACACAGAGACTAATATATAATATATCATGAA
>CM065683.1:3733541-3736041 GCA_017654935.2 Phymorhynchus buccinoides
CGCTGTCATCACTCAGTGGATGCAATAACGACTCATCATCCATGATGTAAAAGTCGGGAAAATGCCGATGTCAGTAACACGACTTCAAAAATTCGCATCGATCGAACAAACACAAGCTCGCTGCCGAAATAGGTCAGAATACACTCCTTACTCATCACTTCGCGATCTCATAAGTCCCATATTTCACAAAAATAGGACTATTCATCGCTTTCCTCAGTCAATGGACGCCATAACTGTTCGTCATCCATATTGGAAAAATCGCGAAAATGCCGAAGTCGGTCACTAATTTTCAAAAATTCATATCTTTCAAACCAATCGGCCTAGAAGCCATTGCAAGCAACAGGACGGAAGTGTAATCCATAGCGAAAGCGAGGCTGAAGCGCTCACGTGACTGCCATGTGATAGAAACAAAATGGAAGCGCCCAAACCGGCCACGTGGAATCCGTACGTTCCCGAACGTTCTAGACGTTTCCGATCCGATTTTTTTTTTTGAACGTTCACGACCGTTCACCGCACAAGAGAGTTAAGATTAAGATTAAAATTATAGCCCCGTCAACAACTAAGGGCTGTCACCACGTTAAACCTTACCACGTATTAAAAAGGGATAAAAAACACAAGGTAAAAACTAAATCAAACTTTGTTTTGTTAAAATACTTTTGTAAAGAAAACATTAATCACTCACAAACTTAGCAAGTAAAAACATGACATGTCTGGAATTTAAAACATCACAGTAGCTTACATCGAGTGAAAAATAGTAATGTCTTTCAAGTAATTTGTGTTAATTATTTGTTTGCCTTTAATGTTCTTGTTATCAATGTAAAGCGCACTGAGCTCATGTGAGAAAGAGCGCTATATAAATTCCCATTATTATTATTAAGTAATTAAAGATTGTGTCAGGCGGAACGTCACGGAACAAAATTTCCATTGACTCCGCAATGTAGTGTTTCCTTCTAATGTATAAATCCCAGCAGTCCAAAATGATATGACGAATGGAAATTGGAGAATCGCATGCTACACAGTACGGCGGGTCCTCTCCTTTCAACAGAAAGGAATGCGTGTAGTATGGACATTGCCAGAGCTCCCAGGGACCCCCATTTGGAAGTCTATGAAGTACTATAAGCCTAAAAGACCCTTTAACTCATTCAAGTCATTCCGGCCATATATGTCCGGAATTAATAGACAGCTGTCAATTTGATGCATTTGCTTCAAGGGAAGTAAATCTGTGTGCACACCATACCTTGGTCACTTCTAAACTCGTTTCGCTCCCTTAGACCACAATTTTGTCTCTGACTTTGATTTTGTAGTGGTTTGTAGTGGGGAAACCAGTCGGTGTAGAGAGTTTTTCTACATAAAGTCTATACATAAAAAAGTCTGATCTACCACTTCCCTATGTTTAAACCTGAAGTAAAAACCCGTAATCTTCTTTCATTTCTCCTTTTGTTTATGTATGTTTTGTTTGTGTGTACGGCTGGAGTGATTTGTGAGGTTTTTTTAATAATTCAAAATCGGTGCGATGCGAATGGGTTAAAAGAATGTGGTCCTAGGGATACAATATAAAACTAGGCAACATAACAAACCATAGTCTGTGCACTCCAAGTTCTGACCTATGAAGGAACTGTCAACATCTATTGTTTTCACTAATTGAACTAATTTCCCCACATTTGTATCAGTCTCTTCTCTCTTCCTGACTGCCATTCACATTATTCTTTGCTTACCTCTCTCTCTCTCTCTTACTAGGCCCAGACTAAATTCTTATCCTTGTAAAATAAAGTATATGAAGTTTGAAGTCTCTCTCTCTCTCTCTCTCTCTCTCTTTCTCTTACTAGGCCCAGCCTAAATTCTTATCCTTGAAAAATAAAGTATTTTGAAATCTCCCTCCCTCTCTCTCTCTCTCCTCTGTGTGTGTGTGTGTGTGTATGTGTGTGTGTGTGTTGTGTGCGTGTGCGTGTGCGCACACTGACATTCTGACAACTTCTTTCAAGCTACTCATCAGGCGCGCTTGAAATATTATCCTTTTAGCCTTTGCAATGTAATGAGGACCCTCAATCCCTCCTCCAGGACCCTCTATACTGCAAGCGGAAAGAGTGAGCCGCATATACTTAACGATGTAAATAATCTGACGAAATGCGCTTCGTCAAGAAAACAAAAACTTCCAACTCCACAGGCTGACCACTTTGTTATGATCTTGATCTAGTATCACAAAGCCACTCAAGTTTTCATAGACTTGGTTTAGTATATAAATAAAAAAGGATTGTAAAAAGCATAATATAAACAATAAACATAAACATTTGTTTATATAATGCTTGAATAAAGTGAGCTGTATGGTCCCCGCCATATCGAATGAAACAAATTTGACGATGATGAGTAGATCAATTTAAAGAACTATAAAACGGAAATAGGACACACTGGAGACAGTCTAAGGGAAGCAACTACAATGGGAAGGTCTCATGATCAATACCAGCGAGTTATTTCTGTTTTATCGGGTTTCACAACAGCTAAA
>CM065683.1:3741041-3758541 GCA_017654935.2 Phymorhynchus buccinoides
AAAAGAAACACAACACCACCAGGCATCAGAATAGTCTGAAGTCCAGTCCTCTGAAAACCGCGGTAAAACTAAAAGGGTCATCAAGGCCCCAGACTGTAGAGGGACAACACTGAAACGAGTCCCAACACCACCCAAAAGGCTTAACATAGTAAAAAATCACTTTAAAATGCTATTTAACACACAGGATAACACTGAATAAAAAGGCAAAACCTCTGACAAGAGAAACCAATCAACTATCAGAAATTCTTAATCCTCTGAAATCCTCTGACAATTCTGATGCCTGCAACACGCTCGAAAATCATTGAGAATGTTGGGCATGGAACTGTTGATAACGTTTCTTTATTTGGTATTGGTGTTTTAATTATAGTCACAGAGGCTTCTCTGTGAAATTCGGGTTGCTCCCACCTCGACTGACAGTTTGTTTTATTGGCTTAAACTAACTCTCTTTCGCCTCTCCCCCTCTTTCACTCAAATTTATGATGCAAGGGAAGTAACCAGTGAAAACCAGTCCAGCCAGTCATTCCATTCCCTAATTACTACCGGTACCCCTTAGTTACAACTCCTACTTCTGACCGGTTTTCAGTCAAACTCCAAGGTCAAGGTCAGCACGGTTACGGTTTTTCTATGGGACCCTCCCTGCTGCACGATACTTCCACCACACAAAATTTGAAGCGATTCTGTACACTGGTTCATGAGTTATAAGGGCGAACAAACAGGACACACACACACTGACACAGTTGTTCAAAATATATGCATCAGAATAGTTAAGTCCAATCCTCTGAAAACCGTGGTCCAAGGGCCACGAAGACCCCAGACTATAGAGGGACAACATTGAAATCAATTCCCAACATGACCAAAAAGGTTTAATAAAGTGAGAAATCACTTTAAAATGCTATTTAACAGAAAAGATAACACTCAATTTTAAGTCAAAACCTCTGACAGAAGAGGCCAATCCTGTCAGAAATTCTCAATCCTCTGAAATTAGCTGATCCTCTGACAATTCTGATGCCTGTATAAGAGGCATTAAGATGTGCATACTTTGAAGTCTCTACAAACCTACCATACCCCCCCCCCCCCCCCCCCCCCCCCCCCCCCTACCGTGGGGATACCAGGGGGGTCTTTTCGTACAAATAGTTCCCCCACCTTCTGGAAGTTCTGTGCTTGTAACTTCCTCTAATCCATCACTCTCTTTGACTCTGCCTTTTCCCATTGCTTACTGTCTACTGTCATCTAGCTATCTTCTTTCTATCTTACCGGTCGATTCTCCTGCCCTTTTTTCTATAAATTCTAAAAAAAGATTTCTTCAGCCTAAGTCAGACATACTGGGCCTAACTATTTCTTAGTTAGGCGCATAGTCTTTCGGATGAGATGATAAACCGAGGTCCCGTGTGCCCATGCACTTAGCATACGTTAAACCCAGTGGCAACGAAAAAGTTGTCATTTGGTCAAAATTTACACACACACACCCCGCCCCCCTCATCAGTCACACAAAAATCGCATGCAAAAAAACAACAACAACAAATTGGAAACATGACACACATGTTGTCCCACACACTCTCCAGGTGGGAGCAACCCGAATTTCACAGAGACGCCTCTGTGACTATAAAGTACCTAATACCTAAAAATGGCAGCATGACGCATCTACGCTGATATGACAGGAAACTGTCTGAGGGAACGAAGAAGAAGAAGAAGAAGAAACCTACCATACAGTTTGGTGATCTTTCGACTGGTGCTGAGCAGCTCCTGCACCTTGCTGGGCAGACCGTAGAAGGGCCCGATGCCGCTAGCGAACCCTTCCCGCCGGATCTGCGACGCCTCCTGCAGGGCTCTGGCCACGCCCTCTTCCCGCAGCGCCTCCACGCTGTTGACAGGTGGCGCCGCCGATTTGGACGCATTCTGGAGAAGCCGGTTCTTCAGCCGGTCTTTGAGGCAGGAGGAGCCCGGTCCTTTGGGCGCGACAGCACTAGCTGAAGCCTTGCTGGCGGATTGGAATGTCGGGGATTCTGTATCAGTTTCAGAAGTCTGTAGCATTGATGGGACGGTAGCTAACCGCGATTTGGGCGTTTCTGAATGTGCGTTGGTTCCTAGATGGGCGTTGTTAATAATATTATTAGCGAAATCGTTCCCAGGCTCCTGTTCTCTTTGAGTCTTATGGACATTGCTCATAGTATGGGAGTGTGTGGGCCTTTCTGAATGTGCGTCAGTTCCTAGATGGGCGTTGTTATTAATATTATCAGCTAAATCATTCCCAGGCTCCCGTTCTCTTTGAGTCTTAAGGACATTGCTCATAGTACGGGAGTGTGGCAGTTCGCGCTGCTTCAATCTGTCTTCATGCTTACAAGCTTTATCAAAAATATCACAGGCGTTTTTAGAGAGGCTGTCAGATTTTTGCCCAAAGCCTCCTCTATGTGGAGTAGTAGTAGTACATACATTTTCCACACAACTCGTCTTTCGATAACTGTCGCTAACTGTGTCAGGTTGAGTAGTAAGATTACTTCCCTCTTCAGTTTTCATGTGTGGGCTTGACTCTCTGTGTTGGAACCCATCGCTGGATATAACTTCAGCGAAAGAATCCTCAAACAGGTCTGCGTCTTCAAACAAGTCAGCGTCCCCTGAAAACTCCAGGCCTTCATCCACTAGACTTGCCGCCGGCTCTTTATCACAAAAGCTCGACACTGTACAATCTTGAATTGCGATACGTTTCTCCCCGACAGGGCTGGACACTTTCCTTTTGTACGACTCCAATACTAAGTCAAGATCATGTCCATGATCAAAACGTGTCCCATTACTGCGAACGCTGTTACTGATTCTTTTCTTTTGATGGCTATGGCTGGCCGTAGACACAGAGTGGTGTTCAGCAGTATCGTTTCTGAACAAAGCGCTACCAGTGTGGTGCTCAGCAGCATCATTTCTGAACAAAGCGCTACCAGTGTGGTGCTCAGCAGCATCGTTTCTGAACAAAGCGCTACCAGTGTGGTGCTCAGCAGCATCATTTCTGAACAAAGCGCTACCAGTGTGGTGTCCAGCAGCTGTGTGGATCAGGCTCTGCTGGTCAGTGGGGTGGGAGGTGGTCAGTTCTGCCTGCTCCAAAGGCATGGCCATTTCTGCCAGCCACAGGTCACTGTTATCCAGGTCGCTGCTTTCCTCGGGGGCCATCACTTTGTGACACTTCACCTGGAATAGAAAAAGACAAACAAAAACAAGGTACAGTGGAACCTCCCTTATAAGACCCCTCCCTTATAAGACCTTCAAAAATCATCCAAAAAGAGGTCTTATAAGGGAGGGGTCTTACAAGGGAGGTAATTTTAATACTTACAAAGAAGGGCATTATCTCAGAGAAGTAGGTCTTATGTGGGAGGTCCTACTCCTACTTTATTATTACTGTATAAATGGTAACCGTGTAAACGATGCACAAAAGGCAATGATCTTTCTTAGAACTACTTCTTCTTCCTTATAGTTATACTGGACAGGGCCTTCAGGCATATAAAGTCCAACTTAGGATCACACTACAAAGACAGGCAGTGTGTGCTCTCAATTAAAATTTGCATTAAAAACAGTCAACTGCTCTAGAAATTTGCTAAAACTATTGACACTGCTTGGTCCACTGGGAGCTCAGCAGAGGGAGGCCTGGTCGCTGTCCTTTCGTCGAAGGAGCATATGAAGGCAATGGACTCGACTCAGTCTTTGGGTGATGAAGCGAGCCGCAATCCTCTGGATGCTCTCCAGGGGTGTGCCTAATATACGAAAACGAGCGAAAACAGAAGCGAAAGTGCATTTTTGATCGCAAACAAGAACAAAAAATGTTAAATTTGTCTAAACCCTACCAAATTTTGCATAGATTTGATCTTTAATCGACTGTTGATCCATATTTAGATGTAATTTCCAATCTGCATTTTTTTTTTATAAACCAGCTTCCGCTAGCCATTACTTCCGCCGACTGAACTTTTTTTCCACTTCTCACAATTGTACCATACTATTAAATCTTAATGAAACTTGGCAGAAAGGTTCCTTAGATGCTGCCCATGGTGTTAAAATTGACGTAATGAGTAATGACCCAAGATCAGCGTAATCCCTTTGAATCAGATTCAGTCTCTTATGTTTTCGCCCGTTTTCGTATATTAGGTAGACCACTCTCCAGCCTGTCTATATCTTTCTGGAGATGGGGGTCCCAAACTGATGCATTGTAGTACAATTTGTACTCGAGGGTTGATCGCACCAGGGAGATACATGCTGTAAGCCTACTTTCAGCTGATAGAACCTTTGAGTTCCTTGTGTTCTCTGGGGTCTTTATTTCAATGATTTAATGCACACACAAATGATTTGTATGCATACACACACACACACATACACATATATACCACATGCGTACATGCTTGCGGGCAAACACACACACACACACACACACTAACAGTAACAGCAACATGTTCTTCCTCTTCTTCTTCTGTGGTGGTGACCAACTTCTTTACATAGAAGTAATTGTACACACTTTAGTTAGGGGGTGACCATAGAAAAAGAAGCAGAAGAGAGACTTATATTATAAAAAAAGAAAAGCAAAGACAAAAATCAGCAAGAAAAACTGTTTGGCACGAATTGATATAATGTGGCAACTGGTCCTGGGACGATTAAAAAAAAAAGGATGAAAATGAATGTCACATTCACGTGACATTGCTTACACGATGAAGAGAGTACACGTCCATTTCTGTTAGTGTTGTGCTTTTGACAAGATGAGATTCAGATTGGCATTCAGACGAACTTCGTTTCCTCCTCGCTCCTGCTCGGCGGCTGATCAGACAATCGTCTTCTGAATTCATTTTGATCAAATATGGCATGTGATCTTTCCTGGTAAGCTCTTATATGTTGTGAAGACTTAAGAGAGCAGGAGTTTCAGTTTAACAACTACATCATGATAATCATCAGATTTTTTGGACTGACATTGTGACAGAGTTTTGAAAACATCGCGGAGTAGCAGTAAAAGCGCTGTGAGTGATTGCCCTTTGCTAGTGACGACAAATAACACACACACCCTCCCCTCAAAAGTGCCCCAGGACTTTTGAAAAGATTTTATTGCGAGGTTATAATTATTTTCGTGCTAAATTAATACCGCGCGAACGTGGGTTTTTGTGTGCGTGCGCGTGTGTGTGTAAGTTCGTGAGTGTGTATGTGTGTGTGTGTGCATGCGCGCACGTGTGTGTGTGTGTGTGTGTGTGTGTGTGTGTGTGTGTGTGTGTGTGTGTGTGTGTGTGTGTGTGCCTGTGTGTGTGTGTGTGTGTGTGTTTTGTGTGTTTGTGCGTGTGTGTGTCAGTGTGTGTTTGCCATGACTAAAGACAACCCCCGCATAACTATAGCAACATTTTGATGTAGCCTTGGTGTTCTAGCTTATGTCAACTGGTCTGACAGACTTATGCAAAAGCGAATTCATGTAATGGTCATAATGATGATGATTTATGTCATGATGATGTGGATCATAAACTATCAGGTAGGTAGGTATTAAGTATCATAGTCACAGAGGCGTCTCTGTGACATTCGGGTTGCTCCCACCTGGAGAGCACATCGCAGCCAGAGCCGCGCCGCCCCCAAACAAATTTTTGCATGCGATTTTTATGCAACTGATGAGGAAAGAAGGGAGTGGGGGGGGGGGGGGGGGGGGTAAATTTTTGACCAAATGACAACTTTTTCGTTGCCATTGGGTTTAACGTGTGCTAAATAATATTTCATCCTATCTCACTATCTAGGCCTACCCTATCTTTGCTGAACTATGAAATAACTCATGGCACAAATAGACATAAATTAGAGACATGCACAGAAGAAAAAGACTTAGGGGTGATCTTTGATCATAATCTTAAGTTTGACAAACATATCACAACAGCTGTTGGCAAGGCAAATAGAATGCTGGGGCTGATTAGGAGGACTTTTTCAGGAATAAAAAATAATGTGTTCATAAACCTGTATAAAAGCTTGGTGAGACCACATTTAGAATATGGGAATCAAATTTGGAACCCATATCTCAAAAGACAGTCTGTGTCAATCGAAAGATGCCAGAGGAGAGCTACCAAACTGATAAAATCTCTTAAAAATAAGGACTATGGTGAAAGGCTGCGCAGACTGGATTTGCCATCCTTAAAATACAGGAGGCTGCGAGGAGACCTGATAAATGTTTACACAAATTTTAACAATACTGACTTTACTAACAAAAGATTGTTTCAGCTCTCGAACTATTCGAAAACTAGAAGCTGTGAATTAAAAATACTAATACAATACAGCAGAACTAACATTAGAAAACATTTTTTTGCTAACAGAGTTGCCAAGTATTGAAATAACCTCTCTGCACAAATCAAGCTTGCACCAAACCTTAACCAGTTTAAAAACCTCCTGGACAAAGACCCTAAATTGACAGAATTGAGACTGATACCAACATGACTGATTGTGTCATCAAAAACCGTCACAGCTGTGCTCAATACTAAAAAAAAATATATTGAAAGGGCACTTCAGAGGCCGCGAGGCCTAGTTGCCCTCATTACCTGACCTGACCTGACCTTATTTTGTTTCTTTTTCGTACTACCCCCTAAAGTGCAGCAGAATCTTCAGCGTGATGAAGTTGGCTGCCTAAGGCGAAGAAGAATTAAATGCATGGACACACGGTACCTCGGTTTATCGTCTCATCTGAAAGATGAGAAGGCCTAGTTCAGAAGGCCTAGTGCAAAGTGAAAGGAAAAAACCCCTGTACCCAATCGTCATGATGATGGTGATTTATGTCCTGGTAATGTGGGTCGTGTCATTATGATTATTTATGTCATGATGCGGGTCATAATGTGCGTCATGATGATGATGATTTATGTTATGATGTGGGTCACATACACACACAAACACACACGCACGCATGCACACACACACACACGCACACATGTGGCAGAGAAACAAGTATTAGTAATAGGGGCCGCTACAAACAATTAATTTGTTAGTCCTTAATTCTGCCATATGCGACCTGTTTATAATGATATGTATTCTCAAAATTAATGAAAGTGCTTTTCAGGGAAATCACGTGCACAAAAACGAACAACACACACACACACGCGCGCACACACCAAATGTGTTGTTTTTATAGTTCATTTCTTCTTTTGTGGAAAATCCTTGAATTGATCGATTTCCTACTGCTAGCCTACCTCAAACCAGGACTTTCTTGTTCTACGTTGGGGGAGAATATAAATGGATCCAATTACTTCACGCCCTGATCTGTCATTTCGATAATTATTGTCCCAATTCTTGTGCTGAGATGGAACTACATACTACTGTATATACTACCGTGAGGGAGATAATAGAAATATTGGTGGGAATGTGTGTGTGCGTGTGTCTGAAAGAGAGAGAGAGAGAGAGAGAGAGAGAGAGAGAGAGAGAGAGAGAGAGAGAGAGAGAGAGAGAGAGAGAGAGAGAGAGAGAGAGAGAGAGAGAGAGACAGGCCACACACACACACGCACACACAGAGAGAAAGAGAGAGAGAGAGAGAGAGAGAGAGAGAGAGAGAGAGAGAGAGAGAGAGAGAGAGAGAGAGAGAAAGAGAGAGAAGTTGAAGTCAAATGGGAGAGAGAGAGAGAGAGAGAGAGAGAGAAAGGATAAGATAAACAAGAGAGAGAGAGAATATATAACAATTTGAGAAAAATTTAAAAGTAATAGTGATTGGCTTTATTATTAATAAGAAGATATCTGGACTTTCTGATGTAGTTTTTGCTTGGGCATTTATTTTGATGTGTTTGTTCCTCACAGAGGATAACAAAGTGAATAGTCTTTTACGGACTATAAGGCGATACTTGGTTTTTTTGCTTATCTTATCTTGTTTGTGCAGTGTCTTACTATGTGCTTTCCATTGCTTTGGTTAAGCTCTTGTGAGTTTATCCTGTTTGTGCAATGCTTTATTATATGCTTTTTATTGCACCTGTGTGTGCTTTTGTGCAAGTAAGGCACTTTATATGGGTCCTGTTGATGCTTTGATCATAACGTCTTAATATAGAACTTATTCTCTTGTTGTGTGATCTTGGTATTTCATCTGATTAATTTTATCTTGGTATTTAGTTAATAGCATAATGTTCTAATAATGTCTAAATTGTATGCTCTTCCCCATGTTTGTGATGCTTATTATTTCACTGTCTTGTTGTGTTTGTTGATATGTATTGCACCTGCAACCAAATTTCTCCACGAGAGATAATAAAGTATTCTTGACTTGACTGAGACCCCTGCGCCTTATAATGTGACTAATAATATAGTAAGAAAATATAATAGCAAAATCTGAATTTTGTGGAAAATTTTAGGTGTGCGCCTTATAATCAGGTGCGCCTTGTAGTCCGTAAAAAAATACGGTATTTCATCATTGGAAGAAGGCAGTGTGTGTGTGCGTGTGTGTGCGTGCGTGCGTGTGCACGTGCAGGCATGTGTGTATGCGTACATGTGTGTACAGTATTTCATGATTGGAAGAAAGCACAGTATGTGTGTGACTGTGTGTGTGCATGTGCGTGTGAGTGTGTGTGTAAGTGAATATGCGTACATGTGTGTGTGTGTTTGTATGTGCACAGGCAAGGCGTGTATAAGCAATATTTTATTCAAACATCACACATAAAGTAAACAAGCTTTCAACAACAAAATCAGTAAAAATCTGATATTTATTACAATGGCAAAACGCTTAGCATACAATACAAATATACAATTGATTTTTCAATGCTGTCAACACATTGCAAAATACAAACACAGCATCTTGTATTCATTAAAACAAATATTCAACACAAAGAAAAATCATAACAACAGATACATAATTGAGAAAGAGAGAGACAATTAAACAAAATAATATGACGAATTCATGTGGACTGCCATATATGTATATAATTATACAGTATGAGAAAAAAAATGTGAGCGACAAAAATTCTATCTGCAGATAAATGAGTGAAAATGGGGCTCAATGTCTGCTCGGCTGCAAGCAGCACATGCGAGACAAACCATCAACCAACCACAATTTATCTGCAGACATACGATATAAATTATGAAGTGGAACCTCCCTTATAAGACCTTCAAAAATCATCCAAAATGAGGTCTTATAAGGGAGGGGTCTTATAAGGGAGGTAATTTTAATACTTACACAGAAGGGCAATGTCTCAGAGAGGTAGGTCTTATATGTGAAGGAGTCTTATAATGGGAGGTTCCACTATGTAGTTGTGAAATTGAGTGTGTGTAAATGTGTGTGTGTGTGTGTGTGTGTGTGTGTGCGTGTGCGTGCGTGCGCGCGCGCATGCATGAAAATGTGTGGGTGCGTATACACATTTTGGATGAAATTTGTGTTCATGTGATGCATGTGCATATTTGTGTGCAAATGCATAATCATTTAGACACCAGCACGAGCATGGTCTAAAACTGGATTGCATGTAAGCTTTTGTTTAAATGTGCATTAGAACACAATTCAAAATAAGTCTGAGAAAAAAACAAAAACAATGACAACAAAATTCATATCAACAACAAAAAACACCCCCTGAAAAAAAAATTCAATTTTATGTGAGAATTAAGTAACAGATAAACAATATAAATGTAAACTAATATTTAAATTTTTTTTTTTATATATGAAACTAAGAAACATGAACATTTCTGGGGCTTGTTTTATGATTTGAAAGGAAAAGAAAGCCAATTATCACATAAAAAAGGTCAATTTTAGATGAATGATATTGTCACTGTCCGGCGCTAACCGTGTATCTACAAAATTTGACAAAAATAGATTTCCCACTGAACCCCCTTCTAATGACCTCACACGGGTCTTCTATAAATATCTTGTGTCTGCGACCAATGGAAATGTTCAAATTTGTCACATGATCTACACGCATTCACTGGAAATCCTAGTCTTGACACGCTAGCCGTGTAGCTGCCGGTACAGAGGTTGCAGCTGTCGATCTCCCATTGTTTGACAACTCTGGCGTGAAGCGTGTAACTGAATTATCACGAAAACTTTAGGTGTTATGCAACGTTTATTGTGTCCCATGTTCACTCATCGGTAAAGAAGAAGAGTCCAGCGTATATCAAATGGGGAAGGACATTGTAACAGATCACAACATCTTTTTTGATGCTCCTGTAAAATCAGATTTTGCAGATACACAGTTAGCGTTGGACAGCGACACATTATGATATAAACATACAAATAAACATGTGCACTTTCTAGTCAACAATACTTACAACATGCAAGCCGACACAAACAACACTTCGTGTCTGAATAAAGATAATGAAGTCAGCAGTATTCACGTTTTTGGGGTCATTAATTTGAGCAGAGTGCAGGGTTGCTGTATCATTTTATAACTCACTGCATCATAGAAGAGACAAGATTGCCTGATTTTTATCACTTCAATTCCCCTGCAAAATAAGAGCAGTAATGCTGAAGAAGTCGAAAAAGGATGCAAGAATGGCAAAACAGTAAATAGCAGATATCATTGTGTGTGTTTTTGGGGTGGTTTTTTTAATAAAGGACTTTCTTATGTTCCTATGCACGCACACGCATGCACACACACACACAACATACAGCATTTATACGGCGCTCAATCTTGATCTTTGAAATCAAACCAAAGCGCACACACACGTTAGCATTCACAACGCATTCAAACAAAAACGCAATACAAAGCGAACACACACGGATGACATAAATGGAATACAGCAGAAACACACACACACACACACACACACACACACCATACCACACAACACCCACATACTAAAGTCGTCAATGCAAGCAAGAGGCTGTTCCAAGAGTGGGATATGAAAAAGCCAAAAGAGCAATTACATAGAAAAAAAACAAAAGTTACATAGAATTTATCACAGAACAGCACAAATGCATAACGCTATAATGCACAAATTCAAATGCATATGTGCATGCAGACCAACAGACAAACTGAACATATGCCCCCTTTTTATTCCCCTTTCTACAGATCGACGCTGAAATTGAAAAAACTCGTATCTCGATTTTGGGGGGTTTCAGTTAGATACATAGTCAGCTTTCTAATTTTCCCCGCCACCTTCCACCAAAAGCTCGTATCTCTAACGACTTTCTATCTGGGGTAAATGAGGTTGTGAAAATAGAAGAAAAACTCGTAAGTCCCAAATTCAGATCTAGTTAAAGACAAAAACCTTCTATCTTCGTTCTTTTCAATTATTAAAAAAAAAAGTAATTTTAACAAAATGCAGGACTAAACTCGCAATGTCTTGAACATATTCATCATAGTTAATCGATTGTGGTTAATTTTTTAAAGTTTCTTTTCATTTTTCTTAAAACTATCAAAATTGAGATACGAGGTTTGTGAATTTCACAGACGACATTGTCAAGCATCCTCTGTCCCATGCTACTAGTACTACTGCCTTTTAAAACACCATAAAATATATATATAATTTTTTGACTAATGCTTCGTAATATGACAAACAATTTGAGGACGGATTGCATACAGTGAAAGTAAACCCAGCCTTTCACTAATGAAACACACATTGTATCACAAAGATTGTACAAGAATAAAATATTGACCTTATCACAAACCCCAGTTAATCGGGTTTTCATCATTTTTTTACATCATTTTTATTTTACATAAAAAACCATTACAACGCTAGACAGTGATTCAACACAATGAAGACACCGTTTTTTAATAAACCATGACCTTATCACAAATACCATGAATTTGAGTTTCAGTTATTTTTTCATGATTTTTTTTGTTAACGACTCGGTATCAATGGACAAAGGATACCATTTTAACACATACTCAATAACGTAAAGGGAAACCAGACTTTCTTCCTTACCACGCTACACAGTGCTGTTACGACAATATCATACTTCAACAATAACAAGACGGTCGAGATGACTTCACCAGACAAAAGTCCACTTCTAATTTTAAAATGACAACATCATCACATATTCAAGACAACATTCACAGATTCTTGATGACAATGACAAATATTTAAGAGGACATCACCAAATTCATGATGACATCATCACAGACCAGTGTCACGGAATCATGACATCATCACAGACGATTAAAAAAGAATGACATGATACCAGATTTCAGGAGAGACACCTCTTGGATTAAAGATGAACTGGCTAGCCAAGAGAAACACACACACACACACACACAAAAACCCATACAGAAAGACAGACAGACAGAGATGGTACAGATACAAAAGAGAGACAGTCCCCCCGTGGGGATACCGGGGGGTCTTTTGTATAAATAGTTCCCCCACCTTATGGAAGTTCTGTGCTTGTAACTTCCTCTCATCTGTCACTCTCTTTGACTCTGCCTTCTCCCTTTGCTTACTGTCATCTACTATCTTTCTGCCTTACCGGTCCATTCACCTGCCTTTTTTCACGAAACACTTTCAAAAAGATTTCCTCCAGCCGAAGTCGGACTTGCTGGGCCTAACTATATCTTAGGCGCCTAACGGCAGCATGACGCATCTGCGCTCATAATTGACGGGAAACTGTCTGAGCGAATCGAAGAAGAAGAAGAAGAAGAAGAAGAAGAGAGACAGTCAGACACAGAGAGAGAGAGAGACATAAAGACAAAGACAGACATTCACCAGGCATAGACTTTCTGTCAGAGACTGACCGACTCAGAATGCCAGACACGAAAAGACAGAGACTGTCACACACACACAGATAGACAGAGATAGAAAGATGAACACAGACAGACAGACTAGGGGATAGACAGAGACAGAAGCCAGGCTAGGCACAGATAAGAAGACAGAGACTGACTGAGCCTGAAAAAGACAAACAGAAAGACAGAGAGACAGAAAGACGAAGACAGAAAGACATAGGCTAGGCACAGACAGAAACTCAAGAGACAGAATGACTGAACTTGACAGACATGGAAAGACGGAGACAGAAAGACATAGGCTAGGCACAGACAGAAACTCAAGAGACAGAATGACTGAACTTGACAGACATGGAAAGACGGAGACAGAAAGACATAGGCTAGGCACAGACAGGAACTCAAGAGACAGAATGACTGAAATTGACAGACATGGAAAGACGGAGACAGAAAGACATAGGCTAGGCACAGACAGGAACTCAAGAGACAGAATGACTGAAATTGACAGACATGGAAAGACAGAGACAGTCACCCACAGAGATGGACAGACAGACGGACAGACATGATCAGACGGAGGTGGTGGGGAGGACGACGATGTGAGACCTGGTGGACGGTCGGCTGTTCTCTGTAGAGCAGTCCTGGGGATTCCTGCAACAGACAGACACACCAACGCCGTATTGGACTGTGTTGTGTTGTGCTGTGTTGTGTTGTGTTGTGTGTTATGTAGTGTTCTCTGCAGAGCAGTCCTGGGGGTTCCTGGAACAGACAGACACACCAGTGCTGCACTGGACTGTGTTGTGCTGTGTTGTGTTGCGTTGTGTGTTATGTACTGTTCTCTGCAGAGCAGTCCTGGGGATTCCTGGAACAAACAGACACACCTGCAGCGCTGTACTGAGTTGTGTTGTGTTGGTGAAAGTGGTGTTTTACGTCCTCTCGGTCATAGACACATATGGGACATTTGTAAATACAAAGATGGTGGGAACAACACTGGCTGCAATGCCCGTAGGCAGTGCAACACCAATAAAGTCCCGAGTTTTTAATATTATAGATAGGTGTAGCGGTAACCATGCCTCGGATAAACCTCATTGGCTATGGTACTGCCACCGTTGTGTTGTGCTGTGTTGTGTGTTATGTAGTGTTCTCTGCAGAGCAGTCCTGGGGATTCCTGGAACAAACTGACACACCAGCGCTGTACTGGACTGTGTTGTGTTGTGCGAGCGTGTGTGTTGTGTTGTGTTGTGTTGTGTGTTGTGTGTTATGTAGTGTTCTCTGCAGAGCAGTCCTGGGGATTCCTGGAACAAACTGACACACCAGCGCTGTACTGGACTGTGTTGTGTTGTGCTGTGTTGTGTTGTGTTGTGTTGTGTTGTGTGCTATGTAGTGTTCTCTGCAGAGCAGTCCTGGGGATTCCTGGAACAAACTGACACACCAGCGCTGTACTGGACTGTGTTGTGTTGTGCTGTGTTGTGTTGTGTTGTGCTGTGTTGTGTTGTGCTGTGCTGTGCTGTGCTGTGCTATGCTGTGTTGTGCTGTGCTGTGTGTTATGTAGTGTTCTCTGCAGAGCAGTCCTGGGGATTCCTAGAACAAACTGACACACCAGTGCTGTACTGGACTGTGTTGTGTTCTGTTGTGTTGCGTTGCGTTGTGTTGTGTTGTGTTGTATTGTGTTGTGTTATGTACTAATGGTATCATATTTTCCGGACTATGAGGTGCACCTTTGTGTAAGGCGCCTCCCCCCCCCTCCCCCAAATTTAAGATTTTGTTATTATATTTTTCTTACTATTTTATCAGTCATATTATAAGGCGCAGGGGTCTGAGTCTGGGGGAAAAGTATCGCCTTATAGTCCGAAAAATATGGTAAGTTGTATCGTGCTGTCCCCGTGGGGGGTACCAGGGGATATATCAGTACAAATAGTTCCCCATCTTCTGGAAGTTATGGGCTATCAACTTCCTCTAATTTGTCACTTTCTTTGACTCTGCCTTTTCCTTTTCTTACTATCATCTTCTATTTTCTGCCCTTATTGGCCCATTCTCCTTTTGAAAAAATCTTCGAAATAATTTCTCCTTTGAGCTCCTCCAAAATCAGAATGTGTTGGCAGAATGCAACGTGGAGACCAGTCAAAACTGAAAACCGGACACACACATTCTTAACCCATTATGGCCGTATGGCCTGGGAATGTAGAAGAAGAAGAAGATGACATGCTTTCACACAGGTGCACAAATCCAACAACCAGTCACTATGACTGAGCATGATGATTCCCAGGAGACAATCCTCGATAATCCCCAGGAGACAATCCTCGATAATCCCCAGGAGACAATCCTTGATAATCCCCAGGAGACAATCCTCGATAATCCCCAGGACAATCCTCGATAATCCCCAGGAGACAATCCTCTATAATCCCCAGGAGACAATCCTCTGACTTTGAGCATCTTTGGGCTTTACGCTTATTAATAACAATGACACAAACAAAACCGTAACCCTTTCACCGCCAGTCGCATTTATGCACCCCAATGGCTTAACACCCATGTCACAAAAGGCATCAACTCAGGGCCTGTTATCCAAGCAAACCCTGTTTTATTAATTTTGGGAGGTAAGGATAGGCCTAATGTTATACATGTCACAGAGGAATTCCCAATATTGCAGATGAACTTTTGTTCTGTACCTAGGTAAGTTTAATGGTATTTTTTGGGCCGTAAAATGGCTGGCGGCGAAAGGGTTAAATGGTTAAAAACAAAGAAAAACTCATTACAATGGAACCTCCCTTATAAGACCTTCAAAAATAATCCAAAATGAGGTCTTATAAGGGAGGGGTCTTGTAAGGGAGGGGTCTTATAAGGGAGGGGTCTTATAAGGGAGGGGTCTTATAAGGGAGGGTTCTTATAAGGGAGGGGTCTTATAAGGGAGATAATTTTAATACTTACAAAGAAGGGCAATGTCTCAGAGAAGGTCTTATATGGGAGGGAGTCGCATAATGGGAGGTCTTATAAGGGAGGTTCCACTGTAATAAATCCTTGACCCAGACATCTGTGCAGGCAAAAACATGAGTTTGTGCCACAGTACGCAAACCACCAAAACTTCAAAGAATCAAAGATCAATTATTGCAATTAATAATATTCCGTCTGCTAATTAATTTAGAACTGTCAAATTTAAAAAATAACGCCAGTATGCAAATACAATATTCTACCACATACATTCACTCAATTTTTGTCACCAGGTTGGATCAAATAGGGGGGGGGGGGGGGGGGGGGGGGGGGGGGGGGGGGGGGAAAGAGAAATGGGGAAAATAATTATTTTTCATACAAGGAAAAAAGAAACAAGAAAATGAAAATGCCAGGGAAAAAAATCCACGCAGCATGAGAGAGCAAAAGAGAGAAAGAAAAACAAACAACAAAAATGGCACAAGAAAACTGAAAATATCTGGACCCTGACGGACAAGTTTCTGCAAGATCACCAGAAAGACCTAACAGCCTTTTCAAGGATCAGAACACTCACTTTGCTCTGGTTTCCTATCAATCAAACCGTCAAAACAGCGATTCCTCCTTGGCGGAGAAGCCGGAGAGAGTAGCCATTTTGGACGGGGTGGGTGAAGGTCACTCATTGTGGTTGAAGCTTTTTCTTTTCTCTAGTGCAGTAAAAAAAACCAATTGAAGCTATTTCCTTTGTTGTGAGCGAAACTCATTTAGATAAACTGCATAACATTTTTAAAAAGATAAATAAAAAGGCCTGTATTGCGAAAACTCCATGCAAACAGTTTGGTCGCCATTACAAAAGAGACGGCACACGCCTTCTCTTTGGGTTAAATAATTTGACTTCCAGCACCTCCGCCAAGGAGGAATCGCAGATTTGACGGTTTGATTTATAGGAAACCAGAGCAAAGTGAGTGTTGCGATCTCTGTAAAGGGTGTTTTCCTGGTGATCTCGACGGGTTTCTTGCAAAATATCATCCGTCAGGGTCCACCTTTAAAGGAAAGAAAGGAATCTAGAAAAAAAGGTGCACAAGGAAAAAGAGTCAAGAAACTTGTCAGAAAGCGAGAGCAAAACTTGGGCGCAGGAAAATGGGAAATCTTGTGTCATGTCAAACGGGAAGGAATCAGAAAAAAATCCCAAAAAGGCACACAGCAATGGGGACAAATTTGCAACTGTCAATCCAAACAAATTAGACCCCTCCCAACAAAACAAAACAAACAAACAAAAAAACCCACCAACACAAAAAAAACCACCCCCCAAAAACATGCATGACACAGTCAGAAGAATGGACAATATTTCTCACAAAACAGGAAAAAATATGAATGAAGAAATCACAGTGCATGACAGAAAACGGGAACAATCGTTTTCACTAGGCTGGAAGATAAGGAGTTTGAAAAGAAAAGGCATAGGAACATGAGTAAAGTCATAAGTCAGGGCTCCCAGGGACCCCCATTTGGGGGTCTATGAAGCACTAAAATCCAACAGGACCCTCTAAAAGAATGTGCAGGGGGTCCCAGGGATGCGCTAAAAAAAATCTTTTTAGCATTTGCTATGCCACTGGGACCCTCAATCGCGTCTCTAGGACCCTATATACCGTAAGTGAAGGAGTCCCTGGGACCCCAATTGGGAGCCCTGTAAGTCATAGGTTTCTTTATTGTCCATTGGCATTGTACAACGCACATGGAAACTAAGAAAGAAACGCATTCAAAAGCTTAAGTGGGAAAAGGGGTATATATAGAGAAAATGGGAACAATAGTCTAGACAGTTTCAGTTCAGAGATTCAATAGGAATCGTTCGCAACTAATAATTAAGGGGGGTAATCTCATGGTGTGTGGGAGTGATCTTGCTTAACTGAGAGGGACAAACAAGAAGTTTACACTGGCTTAATTAGCCCTCGCCTCGTGTGTTTGAGTGGACATACAGGGCATAGAACACAGTGCATCATTCTAAA